>JAJOZX010004732.1:92500-127500 GCA_023014485.1 Bathynomus jamesi
GGCAAAGCAGTTGAAGAGCTTCAATCTCTTGAATCTGTCGCTTCGCCACCCACCAAAAATAAAAGTTTCAGTGACAGAACCAACACCTTCAACAAGCAAATCTATCACAGAATCTGTCTCTCAGTTTCTTGAGTCAAGCAGCAATGACGAGACCTACGCGATGTCAAAAGATGTAGTAAAAATGATCGAGAGCTATCACCAAGAAAAACGCCTGGCTGCATGTGACAATCCTATTAGTTGGTGGAAAAATACGCAGAATATCTATCCATACTTGAGTAAACTTGCAAGGAAACATTTAGCCTGTCCTCCAACAAACGTACCAAGCGAGAGATTATTTAGCAGTGCTGGATTAATATATGATGAAAAGAGAAACAGACTGGCAGCAGAAAAGGCAGAAAAGTTAATGTTCCTTAAGCATAACCTTCCTATAATTAAGTTTGAACATTAAACAATGAACATCTTAGTTTACTTTATTTTAATTACTCATTTATAAATATGCCTAATAAAACTTTAAACTTAATATAAATAGTTATCAAGCTAATTAAAGATCTCTTTCTATAAGGGTGGAGGAGGTTGGGAAAGAGGTCGGTGGGGTGCATTTGAGTTGGGTTCACGTCCCGCATCCTGGTAACACAATTATGGTTTCTAATTGTGGCTGAAACTCAACAAAATATAACTAATTTATTTGCAGACGAATTCACTAATTGATTTCTATATTAGTTAGATGCTTGATATTATTTTATATGTTCAGAGAAAAGTACAGCAATTATTGTACAATTAATCAATTATACTACATTATAGCTACAGCTCTCTCTATATAATAACTTATTATATACGTTAAACACAACAAATCTCGAATATATCCTAAAAAATAACGAAAATGTAGACATCCGCATCCGCATATGTTGAAATCAAACATCCTCATCCGCATCCGCGGATGTGAAAAAAATGACATCCGCTACATCACTACTGTGTATCTCTCTCTCTCTCTCTCTCCTTTCCAGTGAATATAGGTTTAATTCGCGTAACCTTTCCCAGTAGTTTAGTCTTTGTACCCCTTGATCTTGGCTGTGAAGCTTCTCTGAATCCCTTCTAGTTGTCTAATGTCTTCTTTTTATATGGGCATGTTAGGACCGAGCAGTATTCCAATTTGGGTATGATCAGTGTTTTCAGTAGAGGAATCATTATATTCCTATCCTTTCGTTTAAAGGTTCTCATATCTGCCCAGTTACTCTCTTCGCTCTGTTTACTGCTATCTTAGTTTGTGTTTCAAATTTCGTATCATCAGTCATTACAACTCCTAAATCTTTTGCTTTAGAATTTCTCTAAATTTCCTGTCTATTTGGGGTATAATATTCCATGGATTTTAGGTCCTCTCTTTTTTCGTACCGTTGCAGCCGAAATACTATATACTACTATCTATCAACTCAAAATATATTCAAAGTTATTTGATTTTTTAAGTTGTGAGATCGCGGCATATGTCATGAGAAGCAAATAAATTAATCTACAGGGTGGCCCATAAGTCCCAATCGGTTATAATTAAAGCCAAAATCCATCTAACGGATTTTAAAATAACATTTAAAAGAAATTACATTTTTTTTTTTAATAATCAATAAATATTTCTAAACTTATCATAAACTTTTTACTTTGTTTGTTTTTTTGTATTTTCGCTTTAATTATAACCGATTGGGACTTATGGACAACCCTGTATATAGTATTTCAACTGTTCATCTGGAAGAAATTTCATTGCCCATTTTAAGTTTGAAACAAAGCTCATTGTTTCCCATAATTTCCTACAGCTATTCCCCACGGCCACTCTCCCGTCCACCAATCAGTGGACGATACAATACATGGTACCCACATACCCGAGAATAATGGAAATAATACCTTTCCTACTCTTTTAGAATCAGAGTTCCTCCATCCATCCACTCCTTTGGAATCAGAATTTGTGCACCGGTATTTATGTATATTAAATAAATAGCACGGAAATGGGCAACCGATTTCAACAACTCTGTAAAATTTGCAACATTGCAACCGACGAGATAAGGGACAGTTAGATGTAATCTCTGCTAGTTTCTTTTCAACTTTTAGCGTAAATGGAGAATGAATATATCTCCCTCGTAACCGACATTTAGCGACATTTGCACTTTCCATAAAACTTAAAATAGGCATTTCAGTGGTTTCATTTTTACGAAAGCCATATTGATTTGGGAATAATAAATTGTAGGATTCTAAACATTATATGAGAATAAAAACCCACTCTAATAGACAGAGTTTATTTCCACGACAGTTTCGACGCCCACTGGCATCCTCCTCGGGTGGATACAGAAACACAAATGAAACAAAACAAGAGGGAAAAACAGTTCAGGGATCGACCGTTAAGAAATTCGCACCTAGGTTGGATTCCATTCTCTCGAGACAGGAGGGGCATTTTCATTAAGTACATTCGCACAAATTTTAAAACTATCTTCCTGTTCTAAACATACAGATTCTATTATTTTTACATAATTATTACATTTATAATTAAATTTATTACATTTAATATTGCATAATTATTAATTACAGAAATTATAAATTTATTATTACATTGGTTATTACATTGTTGTTTATTATACAGAAATTATAAACCGAAAAACGAATGAAAAAAGGCGATTAGGAAATAATCCAGAGACCATTGAGAAATTCGCACCTAGGTTAGATATCGTTCTCCCGAAACCAGAAGGGCATTTTATTACAGGGTCAGCTTATAACTACATTTCCACAAATTAAAAATATCTTCTTGTTCTATACATACAGATCCCTGAACTGTTTTTCCCTCTTGTTTTGTTTCATTTGTGTTTCTGTATCCACCCGAGGAGGATGCCAGTGGGCGTCGAAACTGTCGTGGAAATAAACTCTGTCTATTAGAGTGGGTTTTTATTCTCATATTTTGACCTTCACGTAAAAAAGTGAAGTTTTTTGCATTTATTCTAAACATTGTTGCATTCTATTTTTTACAATTTTTTACAAAATCTTGCTGAATATAGATAATGAACACACCGACCTGTAATGTGTTGCTAGTGTAGGTTCACCCCCACTAAACAGGGGGGGGGAAGGGTTATACAACGAATTTTTATCATTGATGAAAATATTCCTTTGGAAATACTTTGGTTGATAACTTTAGCCAAAGTTACAGATATCTTATCTTTAACAAGTTTCAATATAGGTACAGGAATGTTATGAATGTTATTTTTTGTATTTTTTAATTTACCAATAATATTCCGGACCTCAGAAGAGGTAGCAGGAACCAAAGAAAATGAATTTAGTGAGCTGGGTGGCATACAATCTAACGGTGACTAGTCATTATTTAGTAACTGCGGCTGAAGCTTATCAGCTATTGAAGTAAAGTGGTTATTTAGAGTTTATTATAAAAATAGCGTCAATAATTTTTTTTATTACCAACATTTAGTTTCTGTATTGAATTTTTCCTAATTTGGTTTCCGATAAGACTGTTTATGGTTGTCGGAATGTTGTTCATGCCTCTTTTGTGTTTGGGGAAATTGATCGTTATAACAATTATAGTTTGCAATTTTGATTAATTTAGTTAATTTGTTTCTATATTGACTATATTGTAGTTTAGGAATTTCACTTTGTATTTACAATTTGAACAATTTATCTCTGTTCTTTATTGAAGTGATAAATTCCTGGAGTGATCCATCCATGGATTTGCAACTCTTTTGGCCGAAATGCTTTCGTCCTTAAAGGAGAGAAAATATTACAAATATGAAAGAAAGAGTCATCCAAGAACTTACACATATGAGCTGGATCATTCGTAGGCTCATCACAGTCAAACTGAGTATTTTCTACAGCCCCCAATAACTTTTCTTTCGTTAACCCCTGAAAATATTCTGTAATTAAGAGTTGTTTTACCTGCAACCTGAACAATGTTATCGTATATATCGTATGTATTGTAAGTAGGATAATGATCACTAATGCTTCTGGTTATAATTCCAGAATTTACGAGGGCATTGCTATTTACAAATACATTATCAATTGTAGATTCTGTTATCGTCGGTATCGGTATCTGTGGAGCATCGGTTTCAGGGCATCCGTATATATACCGTATATAAACTAATGAAACTTCCAGCGTTTCCTAAACAGCTTCTTTACATACTTGAGCTAGAGCGTTGGAAACGTTTGTTGGCTTGACACCGGTGGAAAGTCGTACCACACACTGTGTTTCAATGTCGAGTTTATCCTTATATATGTCTACGATCTGTGTTATATTCTATAATCTCTTATTAATAAAAGCCAGTGTCTGTCTTTTGGTAACGCTTACTAGTAGTATGGGTGCAAAATCCCTGATTTCTCCGGGTAATGGTGGTGGTGTGGGGATAGAGATGGAACTGCGCTCCCGGGAAGGTGGGGCAACACCGCCTCCTAGGGGGGGTTCGGGGGGCCTGTAGCTTCAGACTGAGGGTGTAAGTGCTAGCCTTGAGGATTTTAATAATATTAGTAATAACACTAATAACAATTGTTAATGACCCCTCAAGGTTTTTGCCTGTAGTATGGGTGTATGATCACATGCAAATGGAACAAACCAACCAAATATAGGATACTTTATATACAGTATACTAAATTAGCACCCGTAGCTCAGTGGGTAACTCACTTTCCCTGTTAGAAAATGTATGGGTAATAATAATTCTTGAATTTAACACTCATATGGTGTGGAACAGGTTGGTAACGACAGCTTTTTTTAAGGAACACATTTCAAATATTGCTAAGATAAGAAAAAAATAAAGATTTACATATTCACCGTAATTTAAGGTTTGTTCTAAACGATATTTATTGTAGTGCCAAAGATATCCAATTATAGGAATAATATCTATTTATATCTATATAAAGAAGTGACATAGAAGATTTATTTAGAGCAAAGCTATGTTTGTATCGTGTTTTGTTTTAAGTTAATGATTTAAATTAAAATTGACATTTTAAAATGAAGGCAGCAGAAGGCGCAGAAGAAAGGACAGAAGAAGCAGCAGAAGAAACAACAAAAGAACGAAGAGGTCATCAAAACCGAGAGAGACAAGAAAGATTTCAATCATCCCAAAGCGCAGAAAATGTGGCGAAAATAATGAGATTAGAACATGAACGCATTTTAAAAAGAATTGAAAACGAGACGCGGAAAGTCACGCAAGAAGGCTCGTGCAAATAGAAGAAACGTACAAAGAGAAGAAACGTGCAAATAGAAGACTCGTGCAAATAGAAGAAACGTACAAAGAGAAATTACTACAATCGATAACAATACATTTGATGAATCAATAATAGAGCAACACAGTTGTGGTTCAGTGAACGATGTTTGCCAGTTTTGTAATTTGTTAAATTTTAAAGCTGAAAGACCTTCAGATGGAAGATTCATAAACTGTTGTCAGGAGGGAAAGTAAGAATGCCTCCAAGACGAGGGTTCCCAGCGTACTTAAAAGATTTGACGAGTAACCCAAACAATCGTAACTATCAGAATGTCAAAAAGAATATCCAATCATTTAACAGTGCTCTATCTTTTGCGTGAATAGGAGCAAAATTAACAGATATACGAGGGCATGGTCCATATCGTTTCAGAGTGCATGAAGAAATCTACAATAGAACAACACGTACGCATCCAAGCGAAGATAAACATTATTGTGTATTGAAACGAGGTTAATTGTCAAGGATTATTCGATAACTTTATAGATGCTGAGAATTTAACTGGAAATAACAAAGGTGAACGAGTTTTTATTCCACTGATTGATTTGGTGTCGAGTGAAACAAATTTGCCTTTTTACGTTGAAAAGACGAAAGTTTCCATTAATTCCAGCTTTTGTTATAACGGTAAATAAATCACAAGGACAAACTTTCGATCGTGTTGGAGTATTTTTACTGGAAACAGCTTTTGCTTACGGATAGCTGTATGTATGTTGCGCTGACGCGAACAAGATTAGAGAATAATTTGAAGGTATTTGTTGTTGAGGAAGAAACAAGGAAATTTATTTAAAGATGAAAAATCGTTAACGATAAATGTAATATACGATAAAATATTTGATTGATTTAATGAGAATCAAAATCGCTAAAATCAAGCACTAATTTCTAATGAATTTGCCAATTATTTGGATGTATTTTGGTCTATTTTGGCTTCTTTTTTTTATGTATTTTGGTTTGTATGTATTTTGCTGTGTATTTTGGGTTGGTTTTCTTTTATGATGAAGAAGGAAGTTTGGTGAACAAAGCTCTCTGAAGGAAGGGCGGGGCGGGGTTGGGGGGGGAAATTACAAAACTCCAACCCGTCATTTTTTGACGGATCGGGCAAGCTAGTCTAATATAAAGAAGACTCGGGCCTACTTATTTAAAATATAATAACACTGTATAGCTTTAACTTAATGTTATTAAATAATGCTTAAAATGTATATATTGTGTATGACAAAATAAGATACCAATCAGTAAATAAAAACTGCATTTTAAGAGAACGTCATCATTTCAGTAAGTAAACTGAGGCATCCTCTGCCATAACAACACCCTGAACATAATATTTGCAACCATAATAAAGCGAAACTCCGCAATAGATCCTCGTAAATTCTGCGAGGAATGAGTTCACACAAGCGGAATAAAGGGGCGCGTATGAAAATGTCCCACCCCCACCGCCTCGAAATAAGTCAATAAATATCCTTAACGTGTCTTCGCACTTTAGGGAAAGATAAAACGGCGGCAGATTCCGTCGGTCAGGATGTTACATGTTGTGGCAGGAATAATTAAGTTAGGTTACGGTCACTTAGATTGGATTAAGTTAAAAAGGAATATTACGCAAAGCTTTTACTGACTTTACTGAAACTTGGGTGAGAAAAATATAAAAATTCTGGTAAAGATATGCGTAGATGTAGAGATACAGTTTTGCTATTTACATAATTCGCTTAAATGAGGGAAGATATCTTAATCTCGCGTCCTTATCTACGCTAGTCTTGTAGTCCTAAATAGTCTTGAAGACGCTGTGAGCTTTTGATATTTTCATAGTGCCATTTACTTCGTGATATTTTCGGCTGAAAGCCCATTTGGGAAAGCTGATTTTTTACTTTAGGATGTAATTCGTTACTATTACGTTTTGTATATTTTAAGGGCGTCGTGGGGTAACCGGACACTTCAGTTCCAATTCTGAAGGGGTTAGTGGTGTGTGTGTGTGTGGCGATGATGTTTTATCGACTTAACATTCACCACTGTCTACGTGAAGGAAGGGGGGTCGGTATTGGTGATGGATTTTTATGTTTTTTATTTTTTTTTAGGGGTGTTTTTTGGCTGTGTTGCTCTTTTCTGCGCTATTCCGGTTTTTTGTGTTGTTTGTCGGACTGGTGCAATTTTCTTTTCAAATCTTAACTTTTACTTTTTCTTACTTTTATAATGAAAGTTTTTCTTTTTCACTTTCCAAAAGAATTTTTCATATATATATATATATATTATACAGGGTGAGCGAAAAGTCCCTGTGCACCTGCAAGAAGTGTAGTGAACCTTTACCTTTGCACTGTGTTGGAAGTGGAAGGTGCACAGGGGACCTTTCGCTCACCCAGTATTTTCCCAGAAGAGTTCCTTGTTCCATGCATGGTCTGTTTGTAACATAAAAGTTTCCCAGAGGACCATTCTGACTTGTATCATAATATATATATATATGCTGCAAACCCACAAGGAAAAAGAAAAACGATTCCAAGGCCTTTCGTGTATTCAAAGCTACACCTCGTAGCGAAAGGCCTTGGAATCGTTTTTCTTTTTCCTTGTGGGTTTGCAGCATTCATTCATTTCACGTGTTTTATTGTGAAATTCATCCCATATATATATATATATAATATATAACGTAAAGAACGACGCTTGTATAGGAGATATTCCGCGCAAGACGAGAGGAGAACGGAAAAAATGAGGTAACCACCCGGGAAACGAACCCGGGATCTTCCGATTGCCGGTCAGATGCGCCATCTGACCGGCAATCGGAAGATCCCGGGTTCGTTTCCCGGGTGGTTACCTCATTTTTTCATTTGTTTCGTTCTCTCTCTCTCGTCTTGCGCGGAATATCTCCTATACAAGCGTCGTTCTTTACGTTGTTTATACTGCGTGTTCTTTGCAGTTATATATATATATATATATATATATATATATATATATATGTGTGAAATGAAATGAAAAGGTTTATTGGCAGATTATAGTCCATACGACAAATATTATTAATACAATGACAGTTCATATACTAAGGATAGAAATATATAGAATTGATTAGAAATAATACTGCACTGTCGAAGTTAAGTGGAGCTACAGACAGACGTTTTCGTACCAAGAAGTCCATAGCTTAGACTTAGAGGATAAATGGCAGGTCTCATGGATAGCTTGGATGATCGGGTTGGTTGATTTTTTAAATTCTTTGCATTAGACTGTGTTGAGCGCGTCTTGTTACCTCCGGGAAGCTCGGGACATTGCGGGTAGCAAACATTTGCGAAGCTGAGCATCTTGGGGGTAATTTATGTAAGAGTCTAAAAGACCTGTTGTACAGCAAATTTAGGGTTCTGCCAGAACCTTTTTTATAATTCACCCACAGTTGCTGACCGTATATATTACTGCAGAAAGTACGAAAGAGTGTCTTTAGCTCCACTTGTACAGAAACGAAAGTTCCTTATGATCATATTCGCTTTAGCGCACAGGCTTCGAGATTGTTTTCTCATGTCCGAGTCATCACTCAAGGAGCTGGTAATAGTTTGACCCAAATACTTAAACTCTTGTACTTCCTCAATTACTTCACCATTCATTTTAAACCTTATATCAGCTGGCTGATTACAGCTTTTAGGATGAAATTGCATAACCTTAGTTTTTGTAACATTAAAAAGAATATCATGTTTCTGCGAATACACTTCGCAGACATTTAGTAGCCGATCCAGACCTTTAACAGAGGGACTTATTAACACCATATCATCGGCATAAACTAAGTTATTTATCCTTGTGTTATCTATACAACATCCCACTGTTGCCTCATTAAGTGAAGCAATTAATCCGTCAATATACACATTAAACAGCATAGGGGAGAACAAGGAGCCAAAACACTCGGATAGTACATTGCCCACCTGACAGTGAAAGATTGGTGGGAATACCAAAATTTCAATAAATTTAATATGTACATGGGAACCTTCCTGTCTTCTAGTTTTGCAAATAAAATATTGTGGTTCACCCTATCATATGCCTTACTTATATCAAGGAAACAGCTATAAATGGTTGAATTACTGTCAATGTATTTAGATATTGTTTCTTTAAGTACATAGATACACAGGTCAGTTGAGTGGGACCTTTTAAAGCCAAACTGATTAGATGTCCATAGGAAATCATTTAATCTGCGTAACAAGAGTTTTTCTAGTAGTTTCGAGAAGCAGGAAGCGACAGCAATAGGCCTGTAATTATTGCTGGACAGAATGTCTTCGTACTTATTTTTGACCAGGGGCAAGATATATATATCCTCATGAACTCTGCAGGGATATAGCTATGAGCAAGCATGGCTGATAGGAGCAATGATATATGCAGACATACTACGTCATTTGCATATTTTAAGTGCTCATTCGATAAGTCATCTACCCCTGACGCAGAACCAGTCTTTAACTCTTTAATTAACCTCTTTACTTCAGAAAATGATATCAAAATATTTTCCCTTGTCCCTCCCACAATCGTTTCGCTGCACTCTATCTTAAGATTACCCCTACTCACACTGTTAAGAATGTTAGAATAGTGGTTTTTCCACAGCTTTGCAATTTCATCCTCCCCCGACACCCATCGATTGTCGGAGGGAGGACATTTTTGACACCCGTTTGATTCTTAACAAATTTCCAAAATTTGTTATTATCGTTATTTATGCAAACTTCACAGGCTTTTCATGCTCGAATAGACTCTTCTTCCTGTTTACATCGCCTTATGGCCGCCTTATACTGACCCGACTTCTACACATATTCATGTATACTGGTCCTAATCTGGGTCTACCATGAAAGCACCACAAATCATAGGCGTCTTTCGATTCCCTCTTCAGGGGGGCAATAAAATCACTCCATCCAGGAATAACCTTAGTATGATAGTTGTAAGATTTAATCAGGGGGCTTCCTGCTTCTCTTAACAGGGATTATCTTACTATAATACCTATCTATGAGTTTACAGTGAAAATCATTTGAGCAAGGATTATTACAGGCAAGGTGCAAAATTTCTAAATTATTAAAGAGGTGACATGTTCTGTCTTTGTATTCTATTCTCTGCTGCATATTAACATTAGACCAATCGACGCGATTATTCTTACCTATTGAGTTCTATATATATATATATATATATATATATATATATATATATATATATATACATACAGGGCGTCCAAAAAAAAATGTATACACACTTTAAATAATTATAAAGGCAGTGTTTATTAAAATACATTTCATTTTCAAAATGTAATAGAATCTACAGACATTATTTAATTGTTTTGTCAACGCCTGTTTTCAAACTGACGTCCGTTCTGGTCCAGGCACTGCTCATAACGCGAAGCAATGGAATCGCAAACATCACGAAACATTTCGTTTGGTATTTGTGTGCATTCTCGTTCAATGGCTGCTCTCAATTCAGCGACTGTTGCAGGTTTTATAGCGTAGACTTTGTCTTTTAAGTAGCCCCATAAAAAAAAGTCTAGTGGTGTGAGGTCTGGTGAACGCGGAGGGTATTCTACGAAACCCCTTCGTCCAATCCACATCCACATCGTGCCAAGTACCACTCGCAATACTCCACTCTTCGGTCCGGATCATCATCATCTTCATTAATAGCATGGACTAATCTTGGAATGTAACTTTTCCATTGACAGCGCTTCAAAATGCGTTGGACAGACGATTCTGAAATTCCTACCTCACGACTCGCTTGCCGCACAGATTTTCTTGGACTTTGGTGATACGTTTCCAGTACTCTTTCTTGCTTTGTGGGGCTTGTCGATGTCCGTGGTCTTCCGGAACGCTTCTTGTGGACATTCTGAACAGTTCCATCGGCTTCAAACTTATCTCTAATTCGAGTGATGGTAAGTCGCGTTGGTGGATCTGTTTGAAACTCCCTCCTAAACTGTCTTTGCACTTCAACTGCGTTTTCACACTTCCAGTAGCATTTTAGAATGAATTTCCTTTGTTCAAAGCTTAGTCTGACTGCCATTATTAATTCTAATGGATTTAACTTGGAAAGAAAGAAACATCAATTGAGCTATCAGCTGTTAAAGTGTGTATACATTTTTTTGGGACGCCCTGTATATATATATATATATATATATATATATATATATATTTTGTGACATGTCAGGCTGTTTATACAAGTGAGCCAGCGTATCTAAACGCCTTCAGGGCCTGCGGTTTAAACTTCACTGAATTAATTAATATAATTAATTATATAATTATATATTAATTAATAATTGCACATTTGGTTTAATCTCTATCTCGCTGGATTTTTAAATCACTAACTGATAACAGTATAAAAAATTCTTATCGATAGAGAGACTATAAACTATATAATATATATATATATATATATATATATATATATATATATATATATATATGCTAACCCCATTTGCAACTAGAGAGTTTTTAGTTAGAAATTATGATTTTAATGAACAAATTATGTTAATCTTCGATGCCACTGAAATGTATAGGCCTATGTGTAGCTTTGATATTGTATCTTCGCATACAGATATTTCATTAAAAGAAAGCGTAAGCAAAATGTATACTAATGACATTTCATAGTTTCACAGTTTTAATGTAAGACACTTCCGAAAAAAAATATATATATATATATATATATAATTAGGGTGGTCCAAAAAGTTAAAGCATCGACTAAGTTCTCTCCACAAGGTTGGTTTTATACCTCTTGGTGTGGACAGTATTTGTGCAAAGTTTCACGTTATTCGGTTAATATTTAGGGGTCGCCCCACTTGCCCCCTTTTTGAAAATTTGGGAAAATATATAGACAACTGAATAACTAAATTTTTTTTGGTTCTCAAAGAATATGAAAGAAAACAGTAAGACAATAGGACATGATAATGGGTGTATCTTCATTATTTCTTCTGCATCAGAGTCGCCTTGGATGGTATTGGTATCTGTTTTCGGTGGGCGGCTACGAGTTGTAGGAGGTACTGCTTCTGGTCCTCGTTTCGTGTCAAAGTGTCATTGTAGCGTTGTGCGAGAGCAATACCTCGCTCGGGAGCATCATTGACGACTTTCATCTTTAAGGCGCGATCTCTAAGCTCCCTGTAGTTCTTGTCATTTGGCCATTCCCGTAGATCTTTTTGAAGTAACTGGTGCGCTTCCTCCTTACCTCCAACTTTCAAGGCATCAAAGAGGGTCAATGTCCTTTTCGTGATGAAGGATGCCACATCATTTTCAACACCAGCTTCCGCCATGTCGATTCGTCGGGGGCAGCCATTCTTTTGGGGATGTTGGAGGTGTTGAACCATTCTCCTTTTGGTATCAGTATCAGGATCGATCCTATTATCGAAGAAGGCCAGTCCAATCAGATGCTCCGACAAGTACCACAGGTGACGTCTTAGAGCTGTCTTCGCCGCTTGTGCAGCTCCTCCGTGTGGATTTTTTCCAGAAGATGCAGCATTTTGAGATCATTGAGAGGAGCTTGTGTCCCCATTGGCGCTTCATGCCAGTACTTGACGTAAATCAGACTGACAAATAAAGCCAGCTGAGTCACGTTTCGTTCTTCGCGTGCTGTGAGCTTGAATTGATAGTGAAAGAGGTAGATTTTGAGCGCATAAATCGCCTTCGCCATCCATCTCGCGTGGTGCATGGGACCCGGAGCTCAGATAAAGAGTTGACCACCAGTCTTTCCCCCCAGGAAGAGCAAAGATACCCCCCAGGAAGAGCAAAGATAGTTCAAGGAACTCCTTGTAGTCGTCACGAGGTTGGCTTGCCTGAAGAGCGTTAGGTAAGTAAGTGAGCATCTCTTGGAGTTGAGGGTTCTCGAACAAGCTGTCGATGCTGAGACAAATGCTTCGTGGGAGAGAGATGGCCATTCCTTTTGAAATCGCTTAAAAAGGCCTGTTTCAGGACTTCTGTTGAGCCAAAATTGAGGCAAAGACATCAGCAAGTACGACTTCAAGTATATGATGTCGACAACCGATCCAAACTAGCTCGTGACCCAATGCTTCTTCAATCCTGACACAGGCTCCGCGATGTAAACCCGTGTTTGACGCAGTGGTATCGAAGACGAGACCTCTCACATGCTGTTCCACGTTCCATAATTTCATAGTTTGAAGGCATGCCTGGGCCTGTGCTTCTCCAGTTCCTTGTTTCATCTTTGGGACACCAAGCAGCTTCTCCTGTCCATTGAATGTTATAAGGATTGCTATCCGATGCACATTCGTCTTCTTCCCTTCAATGCCGGGGAGAAGCTTTCCGTCCCAATGGAGAAGGACAGGGTCTTCTAGAGAGAATGATTCTAGGTCTTCTCGAGCTGCCTGTTCTCGCCCACTTTCTCTGTAGCGATGAATAGAGCTCCGAGAGCATGTCATCCCAGACAGATCATGCCCCGCGGCCTGTAATACAGCTCCAGTTACGAAAACAGCATTCCAGTCAGAAAGATTGGTGCGATCCATTGCTCCAATGACTTCTGGAGATTGGAAAATGTTCGTAACCTTGTTCTTGGGACGCTTTGGTGCCGGAGCTTCAGACGAAGAAGGAATCGGAACCGATGGTCTATAGTCGTCGTCGTCTTCTTGCGAAAAAAGGGAAGAAGAAGAGGAAAGATCAATTGATGACACTCCTGCTTCTTCCAAATCTTTCTGTGTTGCTTCATGCCTTGCCTTCCTCTTGGCTTCCTTCTCCATTCTGGATCGCTTTCTGTCCTCTTGTGTAGTCGTTTCCTTATCAATGCCAGGCATGCTGCAAGAATTGACGTCCTTGCGCTGCATGGACAGGAAATTTCGGTCCTCAACGTTGACGATTGTGCTCATGGCATCACTGGTTGCGATGTCAAACAGTTCCTGGATGTCCGCTTTGAAGATGTCTTCATTCATTCTATCGCTGGCACGTTGCCTGGTCCTGTGCTTCTTGAGTGTTTTGTAGCGGTCTAAAAGCTTTGAAAGCTTACGGACACAGGAGTCGATCCGTTGAGTTGGGATCCGCGCTCGGGTCCAGACTTCAATCACCCTCTGGCATGCCTGGTTCAGACTGTCAGAGGTGGTTTGCTTTTGATTGATGTGGTGGTATTGTCCCAAGAGGAGGGCGTCAAGGCATGTAGGGAGCCTTGACGTGGATAAAGTTCCAGTTGCCATCCCTAGAAGCCAAACTTTTGGAATTGATCGAGTTTGAGCCATCGGACCTAGGGAAGAAAAAGTACATTATATAATATATATATTCAGAGTGGGGCGACCTCTAAATATTCACCAATCACGCTGCAAGTTTGCACAGACCATGTGGACACTAAATGGACAAACATCACACTTGTGGAGACTATCTAAGACAATTTTGAAATTTCCCCCTATGGATTTGGACCACCCTAATATATATATATATATATATATATATATATATATATATGAAATAGCTGCCAATGATCACACGAGTGGCGTGGTGGCGAAATGTCAAACTGACACTGGAATTCCAATTTGCAAACTCGTTTCCATGGATGACTTCCCTCTTCATTTTTAAAATATTGCAATGTTGCATCTTCCACACCACAGGACCCCTGACGACTGCCAGCCCAACTTACGTGCCTTACTCTCTCTCCTTGGATTTCCCCTTAGATCTGGTCTTGATAGTTGGCAAAGGCAAACGGAAGAAGGAAGAACGCGAGAAAAGTAGAGAAAGGAAGAGAAACAAAGGAATGATACAAGGCGAAAGAATATTATCTTATTACCGTCATTTTTTGACGCGTTACTTTACGTATCACATTTTAAGATGTTTGAGGAACGTGAAGAATTTGCAGCCGTTCATTACAGCCATTGAGTTTCAAATGAAGATTTTATAGCGCAGGACTCTTAGCGCGAACCTCTCTCTCTCTCTCTCTCTCTCTCTTCGGCTTATGACCCTACGTGGCTATGGTTTGTACGACCGACTGTTCGTAATGGGGGCCCTTACAGTATCTCTCATGTAGTATTTACGCATATGTTTGTGCAAACAAATTAATAAGGAAAAGAACGTCTTTAGCTCCAAAAACTACATCTTCTAGCGTTTCAAAGCATACAGCTATGACTAAATGTTTTGCGTCACCTTCAAAATTTTTTAGTGAGAAGAGAATTATCAGAAATTACCAGTGAACATCATTGATGTATTTTGCGTTCTCATAATGAACTTAGTAACACTCGTCAAGATTCGTGAACCTTTATAAATTTGCAGATTTACAGGCTAACAGATCTTAAGAGTCACTCTAGCTAGGCTAACCCAAGGAAGAAGTTGGAAAAAAAGTCAAGCAAATGAAAATAAAGAAAACTGAAAACTATCATACCATAATCATACTTGTAAACCTGCAAGTTTTTCATACAGGAATAACAGTAGTAGGATACTATAGAATAGACAAGGCTGCTCCTCCACCCAATGCTGACAGAAGAGAGTGGGGAAAGAAAACGTTCAATGAAAAGAATAGCTTCAGAGTTCATTCATATCACGTACACAGTTATCTTGTACCCAATTATGAATTATCGAACAGTGGAAAATAAAGGATGGCATGAAACGCTAGATTACTTAATCTAATCTACGCCATGCAATTTTTTTTAAAGGATTTTTTGCTTATTATATACAAGCGGTCATCATTTCATCGCCGCGTCATTTCTTCGATTCATTGCCAAAGGCCACCGTACTGATAATGAGTATTTAAATTTATTT
This sequence comes from Bathynomus jamesi, assembly GCA_023014485.1. Classification (NCBI taxonomy): domain Eukaryota; kingdom Metazoa; phylum Arthropoda; class Malacostraca; order Isopoda; family Cirolanidae; genus Bathynomus; species Bathynomus jamesi. The sequence continues at coordinate 108,364 of JAJOZX010004732.1, forward strand.
ATATCGGCATCTTTGGCACTGGTATTACTTAGATAAGGGAGCATTGATCCAAAGGCACCTCCAGATGGTCAGCACACCCCAATTTAAGAATTTTCTGAAAATGTACATCAGTGACGCGCAAGCATTCTGAAGGTGGGGCGGGGGGATCGATATCCCGACCGTATGTCCCTTTCATGATTGCCAAGCAAACCTAGCGTACTCATGAATCATTAGTTTTAAGAGGAAGTATTCTTAAAGATCAAAGAATATTTCAAATACTTAATAAACATTTTCATTAATCTAAGCGAACACCAATTTAGAAAATAGTTTATAGTTTGGGAAATGATCTGAGAGGAAGTATAATAGTTATAATAGTAAAATTGTTGGGCGTTCTAATTCGTTTGAGCAACAAAAATGATACCGCCATTTATCTGGAAGTGACACGGGTCAGTCTCTAAAAAGGCTGTTATTGTCTCCATATCAAAGTGTACTATCGAATATTCAATGAACTTTAATTCAGTTCAATAACTTCTAAGGTATCAATTTATCCTCTACACTTCATTGATATTACGAGCGAGGTTAAAGGCCAACCAAAATCATGGTCAATTTGCTTCAAGATTTACAAACTGAGCCATCTTTGAGGCACGTAAAATAAATTATTTCGCTATTATTTCTGGTAACACAAATAAAGCTTATGTTTTCCTGGAATAAAAACTTGGAGCAAGCGTAGTTTACGTCCCGCTGTGGTGCCTAGTGTAGTTTATGTTCCCCTACATCATCCTAGTGGTTTACGTTCCCCTACATCATCCTAGTGGTTTACGTTCCCCTACATTATCCTAGTGGTTTACGTTCCCCTACATCATCCTAGTGGTTTACGTTCCCCTACATCATCCTAGTGGTTTACGTTCCCCTACATTATCCTAGTGGTTTACGTTCCCCTACATCATCCTAGTGGTTTACGTTCCCCTACATCATCCTAGTGGTTTACGTTCCCCTACATTATCCTAGTGGTTTACGTTCCCCTACATCATCCTAGTGGTTTACGTTCCCCTACATCATCCTAGTGGTTTACGTTCCCCTACATTATCCTAGTGTAGTTTGCGTTCCCCAACTTTGGCCGCGTATACCTAATCAAATAAAACGTTAAAACTAACGAAAATATTACGACTTAACCTAACCAAGCGTCAATTTATATATATATTAGTGATGGGACGATGCATCGCAATCGCGATACAATCGCACATTTTTTACAATCGCATTTAATGAGTGCGATTGTTGCGATTGTGAACAAAAGATTTAAATCTCTACAAAAGTTGCTATGAAAGCTGCTCTTTCACGCGTACTTAAAGGAAAGTTTAGCTAACAACAATACGGAATAATAAATAAATAATAAATAAGTCAAAAACAGAAATGTGTGGCTGAAACGCGTTTAGGTATATTGTCTCTCATTTCTTAGTTGATAAAGTAATGAAGGATTCAGTACTAGTATCAAAAAAATCACGGATGGAGTTGGTGAAGCCATTGGTTGAAACTGGACTTTCCTCACAGACTGAAGCAGGAGCTACATCAATACTTAACTCCCTGACTGAGGTAGGTAACGCGTTTAGGTATATTTAAAGCATAAATGAGCGTTATGTGAGGCTAAAGCTAAAACATCGCAATCGCAATCGCGCGCTTTTCAAATTCTGACAATCGCAATCGCAACAGCGATTGTATGAAATATGACAATCGTCCCATCACTAATATATATATATATATATATATATATATATGGGATGAATTTCACAATAAAACACGTGAAATGAATGAATGCTGCAAATCCACAAGGAAAAAGAAAAACGATTCTAAGGCCTTTCGTGTATTCAGAGCTACACCTCGTCATTCCCTGACGAGGTGTAGCTCTGAATACACGAAAGGCCTTGGAATCGGTTTTCTTTTTCCTTGTGGGTTTGCAGCATATATATATATATATATATATATATATATAGAGAGAGAGAGAGAGAGAGAGAGAGAGAGAGAGAGAGATTTTTCAAAAAAAAAATTCCAAAATTTTTTTTTTTTTAAATGGTGCGCGTTATTCCGATGTCCGCCTTGAAAACCTCTATATTGAAAATTTCATAAAAATCTGACCATAAATAAAGAAATTACACAGGGGGTTCTTTTGCTTTAGGTGCGCCGTAATATTTTCGTTAGTTTTAACGTTTTATTTGATGGATTCATTTAAAAAATGTCTCCTAAAGATCCTAGTGTAGTTTACGTTCCCCAACTTTGACCTAATGTAAAAATGTCTCCTAAAGATCCTAGTGTAGTTTACGTTCCCCAACTTTGACCTAGTGTAGTTTGTGTCCCCTTTTGCGTCAGGGGGGACGTAAACTACACTTGCTCCAAAAACTTAATATTGCAATATATTTGAAACAGTTTAAGAAAGGAAATGTCCTATTTTCATTCCTGAAGAATATCATCATCAGCTATATCGTTACTTTTTTGATCGCTCGTTACACGCTCAGATTGTGTATTTATTCATAGTTAATGCCTGAATACGGAATACCATAGGTACGTACATCATTATTTTTTGTCACGCATTATTAATATTTAACTAGAAGCGGTACACCAAAAGTGTAAATAGCTTCTGGTTATTGTTGTTATGGAGTTTATGAATTACTGTGTAGAATCATGTCTTTTTAATCGTCTATATCAGTGGTACTCACTGCGCAGCTCACGAGCCAAATATATATATATATATATATATATATATATATATATATATATATATATATGGCTCGCGAGCCGCCCAATGAGTACCACTGGTCTATATAATTAAGCTTTCCACGTGGGAACTCTAGATTGACAGACTGTATTACAGAAATAAACCACATGGCTAAACAATCAGATGTATTAGGAAGGGTGTGTGTGTATATATATGTGTATATATATATATATATATATATTATATATATATATATATATATATATATATATATATATTAGGGTTATGACATTTTTATAACCTCATGTTCCTGTATCATAAATCGATGAACGTTTGCCCCCTGACAATGAAAATAACAGTTTTTTCGATATATTTTGAAAAAACTTCACCCCAAAATAAAAAATAAAAAATTAATAAAATAATAAATATTGGTTGCTCCTTGGTATAGCTATTGCAGATGGGTCTCTGTTCCAGTGATTTTCCAGAGTATTTAGTGCTTTTCGGTATTGTTGCAAGATATTGGACAATTTATGATAATCATCAGGTAACCAATCTAGAATGGTGCAATGCAGCTGTCTCGAATATACTAATATACTATATTTGCTTTCGGGGTGACATTTTTTTTTAATTCTGAAGAATTAGGCCCTTTTTTATTGTTTTCAAGCAAAAGCTCATCGATTGATGATACAGGAAACAATATTTATGACAAAAAATTAAAGTCATAACCTTAATTAATATATATATATATATATATCACAAGGAATTCTCAACTCCAATCAAATGCACACATTGTCTCGTATGAACTCCCACATAAAATGTCGAAATGCGCTGTTAGCACAACTTGAAATATGCCATGAAAAGTTAAACAAAAAGCAAGAGACATAGTTGCAAGAGACAGTTACAAAATTCAAGCAAGTACTTTCTATCCAAACTTAACCAACACTTCATTCAAAGGATTTTCCTAGATTTGAACTGGGAATTTATGTCAATTCTTTAATTTAGCCAATATGGTGTATGACCACTATGAAAATTTGTTGTTGTTTTTGGGGGGACTCGCCCCCACGGTTTTAAAGTTGTGGGTGGGGACAGCCACCCGCCCCCGCGTCCCTGATGTACATCATGTACGCATGTCTTTACTTTTAATTTGAAAACCGTCGTTCTTATGACATTCGTACTGTTTTGGTCAAAGAACTGTTCCGTAATTTAGGTTACCAACAACGATTTAACATAATTTTAAACACCTAAATTAACTCACTCTTGCTGTGGCACCATTTTATAGCGGAAAGTGGCCCTAATTTAATAGGTTGAGGCAGAGGCGTAACTAGGGTTGATCGCGCCCAGGGCAAATCAATAAATGGCGCCCTTAAAACCAGTGTTCTTTAAAATTCTGGCTGAATTCTTATAATGGTACTCAAACTGGTTACTCGTAATAATACCGCTAACAAAATATACTTTTAAGAAGTTTATTTTATGACAAATGAAAATGAAAAACAGTTAAATACATATAAAACTGTACAAAAATATGTAAAAATAAATTGAAATGAAATGAAAATACAATTCATAAAATTATTTTTATAGTTTATACTTTAATGTTTTTCTATCCATATACATAACCGCGTATATTTACTATTAAAGTTGATATTAAATTTCTATTAATACAATTTAATTTTATAGAACCAAAGTATGGTTAATTATTTGCTGAATTACGACAGAAACAATTAATATATGTACAAGGAGAGGCATAACTTTTCATGAGAATACATTTTGATGTTTTCTTGAATTTTACTGAATTACCGATAGCAGAATTAGCAATTGAATATTAGATACTGACAAAAATCATTCCAATTATATGGTACTTTAAAAGAAATGCCTTGTTTGCACCTATTATTTTTGGCTCTTTTAATGAATAATTTGGAACTTCACACTAAACATGTATTTTTCTTACTTTTCCTGATGCAAACTTATCAATAATGTCATCAAAATTTGTTATTTCAGTTTCCTCACATTCAATGCTGAGCAAGGCTAAAGCAGAAAGTCTTTCTTGGCCCATTGAAGCTCTCAAATATGATAAGATCAATGTTAACTTGCTGAGAGATCGCTCACAGTTGGCAATTGAAATTGCAATAGTGAGCATTATCTGAATAGCTACTCTCAAATTTGGAAAAACATTTTCATCTCCATACTGAACAATAAACTTGGAGTTCCTCAGCTTTAGAAATCTGAACATTTGGGCGACTTTTCAGAAGCATCTTACAATCCAGGATTTCTTCATAAAGCTCAAAGCCGTCAATAGCATTGCTATAAAACTGTCCAAGGTTGAGACAACTTTTCTTTAAGATATTTACGTCATGACTACTGTTGCTTTCATTTGAGTCAAACAATAATAATCCTCTAGCATCTAAAAGAAATCCAAATTTTGAATCCAAGTCATGGAGACGGACAAATCTTTCTTCCATTTCATTATGGAGACGATCAATAGTTTCTTTCATTATTCTCATCATTTCTTCTTTCGCAGTTAACCCTACATCGTTGGCTTTTTCACCAGGCATTTGTTTCTTCTTTCTGGGGCGTCTTTCTACTTGAATATCCCATTCATCACACAGTTTCAGCCCTGCTTCAAGTGATTCACTGGCCAATGATTCTCGACTGCTCAAAAAATAATCTTGAAGGGCTTTTAAATCATAAGCAGCATCATGAAAGTTCATGGTATGATCTTGGAGTCGTTTTTAAACACGATCAATCCGAACAAGAATTTTGTTCCAAAATCCAAGCAAAGCCAAGAAATGAAGTCAAAATATTGATTCAGCACCTACCTTGCATCACCTCTTGTATCAGCAGTTTCATTTTGATCATCAACCATGCTTTGCAAGAGTTCCACTATAATATCAAAGTATTCATGAACAGGCTTCACAGCCTCTGTTCTGGAACTCCATCGCTTTTCAGATTCAGATTTGACAACTATTGGTATGGCATCTTTCAGCTTTTGCCAACGGAGAGTTGAACTTGAAAAGAATGAATAAAGCGACTGAATTGCACCAAAAAAAGTCACCATCACTGCATCATGGTTAGCAGCACGCACTCCAACCAAATTGAGAGAATGATTATCGCAGTTTACAAAAATAGCTTTGCTATTTTTTTCAATAATCCTCTGTTGAACACCACTTTTATAACCAGCCATAACTGCAGCATTGTCATAGCATTGAGATCGACATTCTTCTAACGGCATTTTGTCTTTTTCCAGTTGTTCCAAAATCACTTCCACAATGTTTTCAGCATCCTTTCGTTTTAATTGGATAAATCCAAGAAAAGACTCTTTTATAAAAATTGTTTTCTCCTGAAAATCAATATCAACATAACGAACTGTTTCTGCCATTTGCTCTCGATGTGCTTGATCTGGAGTAGAATCAAACATGAGGCCAAAATATTTGGCCTTATGAATGCTCTGTAACAATTTCTGGCGAACAGTAGAAGCCATCAGCTGAATAAATTCATTCTGCACTAACGGATATAAATATGATGTTCTTCCAGGGTGCTTTTTCCACAATACTGAGATGTTCTTTCATGGCAGGATCAAACCTTGCCAACAATTTTAATAACCCAAGAAAATTTCCAATATTGCTTTCCTCTTCCTGTCTAAGTGGATTCCTTGTGACCACGCAATGCAAGGTTCTGAGTTGCTAAAAATTTTATGCACTGGAGAATTCTATGGAGAACATCTCGCCATTTTTATTTTTCTGTTGCAATTTGAGCTTGAAGCTCTACGTCAATGATTCCTCTGTTTTCTAAAAGATTTCTTTCCATTTCCTTTCATTGGGTGAAGCAGTATCGATGATTTTTTGCATTTTCATGGGTGCTAAGCCTTTCTGGTGCTTTCCATTGATTGAACCCATTTTCTTGCTCCAATGAAGACTGATTGTCAATTTGAGAAAATAGCAAACAAAAGCAAAAAGCTGCTTTCTTCTCTGGAGAATAAACAAGCCATGAGCGCCAAACTTCTTCTCCACATCCATTTCCCAACTTTCTTTTAAACCATCTTTCATTCATTGATCGGGTTTGTGTGGGAACAAATGGCCCTTCACTATTTTGAAAATACTTCGAACCCAATGTGACCATTTCTGTCCTTAGGGCATCTGATAAAATTACTTTTTTTTATATTTTATCAAACTCCAAGAAGCCTACATTGCATCTGGTATAGGCTGTGCTGTTTTTTCCTGCTTTTCGCTACTCAAAGTTTTAGTATCTTCTGGCTTCTTGAAAGACACTTAATTCTCCTTCTGATACACAGGCGGGTTGGTCAACACTCGTATCTGATGCAGTTAATGTTGATGAAGGACCAGCTTGTTGCTGTTCAAGAAATGACATCATAAAGCCACTTGACTTTTTAGCTTCTGCTTCTTGCATTTTTCTTTTCTGCCTGCCTTCTGCTCCACTCAGTTTCTTTTTCGGTATCGGCAATGTTCGCTTCATGGTAAAATTTTCTAGAGAAAGAAACAAAAAAATAGAATAAATTAATAATTCATAATAAAATTCTAATAAAAATAGAATGAATTAATAAAGTTAAATGAAGTTAAAAATCTGAAATTCATGGAAATTCGATGGCTAGAGATATGGTACCGGTACATTTCCAAGAGCATGTTTTTTACTCTTAAATTTTTTTTTTTAATCATAAAAATGGCGCCCCCCCCCAAATTTGGCGCCCAGGGCACGCGCCCCACCCTAGTTACGCCACTGGGTTGAGGATATAATTAAAGAAATTTGAAATATGTTGTTAAGGTCACCACTTCTTAGAATTAATCAAGGATATATATATATATATATATATATATATATATATATATATAAAATAAATATATCTCTCTCTCTCTCTCAAGCAAAAGTAGCACAAGCGCCATCCAGGGCAAAAATGAGTTATACCCACTGAGAGGTTCTTCAGACCGTATACTATCATATGGTAATGAATGAATTGCAGAAACGCCAATGTTCGTATGGTCGAAAGTCCCGCGAAAAATAATGCGTTATCTCTGTCCGAAGGTCGCATAACTTTGAACGCGTTTTCTTACGATTAAAAAAAAATGGCGCTTGTGCTACTTTTGCTTCGGAAGACCTCATATACCATATTTCTCGGCGTATAACGCGCACCCTAATTTTGAAGAGAAAATTTAGGAATATAAAAATTTAAGAAAAAATATACCTCCTACCTCACTTCACATGTACAATTTTAACGAGTTAATTTTAACACGTACATGATTTTTGGAGTATTTTTGGGGGAAAAAAGTGCGCGTTATACGCCGGGAAATACAGTGTGTGTGTGTGTGTGTGTGTGTGTATCAGTCGTAACAATGAAACCGCTTCGATTGATAATAATGAGCGACACGGGATTGAATTGCACGAGAAATGTGGTACACCATTTCGGAGTCAAAATTGAGTAAGGATTCCGTACTACGAAGGCGTGACAGAACAGATTTATGAGGCAGAGGGAGTAGGGCTGGAAAGCTGTTTAGGACTTCGAAGCAATGCGAAGAATGAATTCTCTCTCGCGGTTTAGAAATTATTCCAGATGTTCATTTTTTTTTTTGTGAAAATTGGTTTCTTCCGGTATTTCGATCGTATAAAGGAATTGCTTCTTTGGTAAACATTTCTGAGTCGTGAAATACAGGCTGTATTTCAAGTCTGGTAGTTGTTTTGTGATTTAGTTCTCATTAATGTCGACGTTAGTGTCCTCTAATTCAAAAATGTATCTTTAATTTCATCTGGATTATTGTTTCTGGCATCCGGCGAAAGTACTGAAACTCATTACTTGAGCTGTAGAAGAGTAAGCCTGACATACATGTATGTTACTTGCGCTATTTCTAAACGTTGCTTAATTGGTTGCTGTGTATGCAAAAAAAAAAAAAAAAAAAAAAAAAATTATATATATATATATATATGAATTTATAGATGATATAGGTATAGATTTACCAATCTCGAAACGTGTCTATTGATTTAATGAAATTATGTTTATCGCGTGTCTGCTTTAGTTTTAATGGATATTGTTTATCGCGTGTCTGCTTTAGTTTTAATGGATATTTTTTATCGTCAAAAAGAGGGATTTGATTGATTGATTGCAGTGACTTTGCTGAAAAATATGTTGGTGAAACCTGACTTTAGTCAAAGAATGTACCTTCATAAGCACGATATGAAAAAATGGAGTTCGCTCGTCAACACTTCATGCTTATCATGTCAGTTAAGACCATAATATTAATATTGATTATAACTTCTTTTTCGCCTAAATTAAAAATAACAGTTTACTGCATTTGTTATTTGTTAACGACACAGTTTAAATTTGATTGGCTGGGGGAGGGGGGTTTATCGTAAAACGAAGATACTTTAGTTCTTTACACTCACTAATCTTGGCTGTGAAGTTCCTCTGAATCCCTTTAAGTTGACTAATGTCTTCATTTTTTTATATGGGATTGTTAAGACTGAACAATATTCCAGCTTGGGTATGATCAATGCTTTCTACAAAGGAATCCTTATATTCGTGTCCCTTCTTTTAAATTTTCTCAGTATGTTTCCAGTTATTTTTGCTTTGTTTACTGCTATCTTACTTCGTGTCTCAAGTAAGCATCGTCGGTCATTATAACTCCCAAATCGTTTGCTCTGGAGCTTCTCTGAATTTCCTACCCATTTGGGGCATAGTATGCCATGGATTTTAGTTATTCACTTCTTCTGTACCTTACAAGTTGAAACTTTCTCAGTGTCATATTTCATAGACTTTCCTTCTGACCAATTGTAGATTCTGTTCGTGTCCGTTTATAGAGTCTACAGCAGGGGTGGGCAACCTTTTGTTCAATGTAGCCACAGGTGCGGTGAATGAAAAGTAAAATTTGCCACACCATACATAAATTGAGAAACTAAGTTGATAAATCGAAATATAAAAAGAAAAACTGTTTAAAAAGTTTATTCAAAAAATGTACAATCTCATGGCCAATTCGCCACTTGTGGCGATTGGCGACAGGGTTGGGTTGCCCACCCCTGGTCTACAGTATATCATCCGAGTTTCTTATCTTTCTAATTTTAGTATCATGTGTGTACTTTATTACTATATATACTTACTATTAATCCATTACTATAATAATTACTTCTCTACCGTACTATTGCAAGCATAAAAGCCGATGTGTAGTCATTGAGATCTGTTTTGTCGCTATTTATGCGATGAAACTCTAAGATACGTAACTGATTTGGTTGGTTGATAGATCTGTGGAGAGTTTTGAACTGACTGTTGGTTAGGGGGTCGTCTCTTTCGTGACAGTGATCACGTATTGCTGATTTGGATGCGTTCTTCTCTTCGTGATGAAATTTGAATGTGCTTGCGTAATCCACATTTTAATTCATATATATATATATATGGAGAGAGAGAGAGAGAGAGAGAGAGAGAGAGAGAGAGAGAGAGAGAGAGAGAGAGAGAGAGAGAGAGTTACAAGGAAAAGAAGTACCTCAAAAGGCCTTGCGGCCCATACCGAGGAGAGAGTGAGTTACAAGGAAAAGAAGTACCTCAAAAGGCCTTGCGGCCCATACCAAGGAGAGAGAAAGAGAGAGAGAGAGAGAGAGAGAGAGAGAGAGAGAGATGACGTTCGAAGTTCATTAGTATGCACCATTTATAAACAACGTAAAATATTAGTACCATACAAAGGTTCCACCGTTCTCATTAGTCTGTACTTACCTCGTGTAAGTTCATTTTTAATAGTGAAATGGAAGGCAGAAAGACCAGTCTTATTTTTAGGCTCTTTTTCATGTTATTTGTAGGAAAAAATACTGGGAATTTGATTACTTCTCGTCACACTAATTTACAGCCATGAATAATCAAATACTTACACACACACTGACGTGCAAGAAAAAATATGTGGACACTGAAAATATCACTTTCAAAGAATAATTAAAGGAACAACTGATGATACTGTATACTGTACATAAGTTTATTAGAAGATATACCCCCCAAAAATGGAAAAACAAAACAAAACTCAATTTAACATATCTGCAGTGGTTCTTCTTCTTCTTTGCCCTTCTATGAAGTTGACAGCAGTTCAAAAAGATTACGGTGTTCATTCAAACCCGTTTTCTTTTATTTTTCCTCGTACGTTCGTTTGTTTCTCTCTCTCTCTGTTTACTCGATAACGTGGATGTTTGTTCGTGTGTTTATGTACTGGTGTGATACTACACTCACCGTTCGAATAAATCAAGTTAAACATCATTAAAAAAAAACTTTTTTTTTAAATTTTACTTTTTTAATAGAATGAAACCAAAATTCTTTCTAAAAAAATACCAAAAGTAAGAATGAGGGAATAATAATAATAATTGACTAAGTAATAAAATAAAGATATTTCAAAGATACATCGGCCTTTTTAAGCTTTCTTTCTTCTGGGATTACCGAGTGAATAATGGAGTAACTCCTTTTTTAAAGCAAATGAATAAGGAATTTTTATCACCGATTTTTCTTTCGTTAATCCATTATCGCGTTCAGAAAATAGGTCTGAAAGGGGATTCCAAGAATAATTTCAATGATTATCGTATTCATAAGTTCACAAAAATTATTCTTTGTTCATTGGCATATACAGTATATTACAGGGTATCCCATAAGTTCGGGAGTAATACATTAGAACTACTGTAAAACAAGTGTTCAATTGATCTTGTTTTGGAATTTTTTTTTTGTTGCAGGTAGAATAACACAATTGAAATTTTCCCGGTAGAGAGTATTTTAGTTGAAATTTGCCCGGTAGAGTATTTTAGTTGAAATTTGCCCGGTAGAGTATTTTAGTTGAAATTTGCCCGCTGCACAATAACGGTTCCACATCCCTGCCCTAAAGTATTCTGTATTCACTCACCATAGCATCAAAAACTGTACTAGTATCTCTCTCTCATGATCCGTACATTTATCACTGACTGGTAAATCAAGTTTACAGCGAAAGCCCTCATCTAGTGTCGTCTGTCGACCAAAGATTAATTTTCTTTTCACTTTTACGTCTGACGCCATCTATCGTACAAATGGCGAAATATTCTCTCTTTATCGTCAACATTATTCAATGTCTGACTTCTCTTGGTTGTTTACTGCTTGCTCTTTTCACCCCTTCCTAGGATACGCTTCATTTCTCTACTTAATCTTATTCGACGCCGCCATCTTTATTTTGAATTTTCCTCCTCATAGGTAGTGCCACCTATCGGCCAAGAGGCTAATTTTTCTTTTCACATCTTATACGTGGCCTCCTCTCTCCGATGAAACATTCCTTTGTTTCTCTAATAATCAATCGTGAGAGCCAGAAACTGGCACTGCGCTCAGGCCAACTATGTAGCCCATTGTTGTATTAACACCATTACCTTGGTTCGAACCCCTGAACTCAGGTTGTTTACCACTGAGCCACGGGTTATTTCTCTAGATTTGCTTTTAGTCCTTTATCGAAAACACTGAGGTTGGGGATTCCAATCCCGATAATGGCGTTACTAATAATAATTATAAAAATAATAATAATAATTATTATTATAGGCTATATTCTTTATTAACGCGTTTACGCCAACATGTTTTAAGATTGGTGGGAATCATTTCCAACAAATAAATAAAGCAAAAATAAATAAACAAAATAAATGTATTTTCCTTGAGATAATGAGATTATGGACACCCTGTGTGTGTATATATATATATATATATATATATATATATATACAGTATGAAATAACGCTAAAATAATGACTCAAAAGTAATTGAAAAAAAAATCTTAAAGAATAATATTTCAAAACAAAATATTTTTTTAAAAAAATTATTTTAAAAATGCTAAAGCAATTCCTGACTAAAATTGGATATTATGGGTGAAAAAAAGCTATTATTATTATCAATATTATTATTAATTATCAATAACTAATTGCTCATTTATCATGCAGAAAATAACGATAATTTAATGATAAATAAATAGGAACGAAATAAATTAAAGAAATAATTTGAAAACAGCAAAAAAGGTGACAAAAGATGTTCTGATCAAGAGGAATCGATCGGGTTTTTTTTGTTATATAAAATTAAGTCATTTATCAGATAAACCAAAATATTTGCAGTGTCTATGTTACGGGGGATCTGCGTAACTAGGGATTTCATGAAATCCCTAAAATGTTTAGTGATTTTCGTGTAAGGTTAAATCGCGATATTTTGGTTAGTTTTAACGAAACTATCACGACTTAACCTAACCAATCGTCGAGTGTGTACAGTTGACCTAACCGGGCATTCAATAATTTTCTCGTAGGTTTAACGAAATTATCACAACAACCAATCGTCGAGTGTACAGTTGACCTAACCGGGCATTCAATAATTTTATCGTAGGTTTAACGAAAATATCACGACTTAACCTTACGTGAAATCCCTGAACATTTTAGGGATTTCATGAAATCCCTAGTTGCGCAGATTCCCTGTAACATATAATAATGGGAGACTTTCATGTCGATGTAAAATCCAAATTTTCTTTCGTACAACTGGATAACGTTGGCGAATCTGCTAATTTTAGTATAAGTGATGGAGAAGTATTAGATATAAATAGCAATAATTTTAATGTCAGCGATATGAATGGGGGTATTAGTCCGTATTAGTAGATGGGTTGATCGCTGTCTTACTAATACTTAAAGGATCTTATTCTCAATGTTCATATTTTGGCCGATTTCCTTCTCTCAGATCATAGACTAATGAAGCTAGTAATTAACTGTGTCGACTTATATAATACGCGGCATAATGATGACAACTCATTAATGAGGCAAAACTGAGGTGTCGACTGACTAAGGTTAATAAACAACTGAAAATAGATTACAAAGATAGGACAGAACACCTTTTTAATAATTTACAATTATTGCATCTTGATTGCAGTAATTTCTGTTCAAATGAGTCTCACTTTGCGATTATAGATAGGTATTATAATGATATAATAGCTATGCTGAGAGAAACACGAAGGCTTTGGATTAAATCGTGTAATTGCCATACTAAAATTATTCATCGATAGAATGACTTTATTGTTCCGCTGAAGAGAGAATCAAAAGATGCTTTTGATAATCTCTTTGCTCGAGAATAGACCCAGAGTTAATATGAATATGAGTAGGAGGCGGCTCATTATAAGAAGATCATAATATGATTTTCGGGTTAAACATGAAAACGCCCGACTTTTACACACGACTGAATTTTAAGCAAATCGGGCTTTATAAACTACAGCCCTGAAAAAGTTCGGAAATCCTATTTTTTAAACTATATATATAATATATATATATATATATATTTCAATTTTCATTCTAGTAATGGTTCTGAGTTTAATATTTCAGAAATGGATAGAGAGATAAGGCTGCACGCTAAGAACGTAGTGAATTTATGTAATCGATATTCGATAATTATCAATAAATAAAGAAATATTGAGCCTAACTTCCAAAGAAGAAAGGACTATATCCCTTTTTTACTCGCAAATAAAATATATAAAAAAAAGATTTATTCCCGAATTGATTGATAAAACCATAAAAAAAAACCACCGATTTTTTCCTGAATTAACGAGTAAAAATATAACTATTTTTACCACCCAAATTTTGTAAAAAAATAAGCCAGAAAATCATATGCCATAATTATAAAGCAGCCATAAAATGGCGTAAACAGGAAGGAGAGGCCATTCCAGCGACAAAAGCCTGAGAGGCTAATGTAAATAATAATAAATTCTGGAAATTTGTCAAGAAGAAAACGGGTGCCAAGAAAGCCATCCCATCAAGAAATGATGAAGTGCCTGGGAAGTAAGAAATAGCTAAGTTATGGAGAACTTGTTATTCAAACATCCCTAACAGCGTAAGGATAGTTAATTTTAATGTAGTTTGCAATATAACATTAGGAGGGCTCAGTGAAAATACGGAGACTTCAGTGCCTGAAATTAAGAGTGATTAAAGAACTAAAGACAGGTTCTTCCCCAGGTATAGATGACCTATCAAATGAGCATTTCAAGTATGCTAATGATGTGGTTGATCCTCATATCCCATTGTTGTTCTCAGCCATGTTTGGTCAGTTATATTTCTGCAGTTTTTTTGATAGTATCACACTCCTTGTCAAAAATGAGTATAGGAACATTCTTTTCAGCGATAGCAATAATTACAGTCCTATTGCTTCTTCTCCTACTTCTCAAAATTACTTGAGGAACTTTTGCTACACCGACTAAATGATTATATTTATTGGCGTCTCCTAACCAGATTGGTTTTAAGAGGTTCCATTCAACTGATCTGTGTATTTATGTATTGAAGGAGATTGTATTTACATATACTGTCAGTAATTCAACTATTTATAGTTGTGCTTTGGATATAAGCAAAGCATATGAGAAAGTGAATCACAATACCATATTTAAAAAATTAGAAAACAGGAATGTTCCACTGTAGATATTAAACATTGAAATTTTGAATTACCTCCAAGATGCTGAACTTCACATACGTTCGCTTAACCAATGTCTCGAGCTTCCCGGAGGCAACAAGACGTCCTCAGTACAGTCTAATTCGAAGTATTCAAAACTCACACACCAGTTGTTTAACCTATTCACCATTCCTGCTTTATATCTTCTGGACTTTCGATTTCTTAGTAGTAGTCCCTCTATAATCGTCGTTTCGAGCTATGGTCGTTCCCTATTTAACACCATATTTCGTTAATCGTCCTCCCTCTATTAATCGTCGTCTGCCCGCAGGGCATCAGTCTTTGTTGAGTGCTCAGTGGAGCAGGACGTTGTGCAACTTTACGGACGATGTGAAAAATTAAGCAGCCTAAAAGGGGGGGGGTGTATCTTTACAGCTACCCGCGTCCACCCTTACCTCAGGTTCGAAAAGGTATTGTTTAAATTAAACTTAGGGCTCACAAAACTTGGACGCTGTTAAATGTTTAAGCATATTCACTTAAAGGAAAATAATTCTTAAGGGAAGCTTAAACTCTTTATGTGATAGATTTAACTTTTGTTTAATTTAGACTGAAGTTGGATAGATTTAAATTTGTTTAATTTAGACTGAAGTTGGATAGATTTAGTTCAGTTTAGTTTAGACTGAAGTTGAGTAGATTTAGTTTAGACTGAAGTTGAGTAGATTTAGTTTAGACTGAAGTTGAGTAGATTTAGTTTAGACTGAAGTTGAGTAGATTTAGTTTAGACTGAAGTTGAGTAGATTTAGTTTAGACTGAAGTTGAGTAGATTTAGTCTAGACTGAAGTTGAGTAGATTTAGTTCAGTTTAGTCTAGACTGAAGTTGAGTAGATTTAGTTCAGTTTAGTCTAGACTGAAGTTGAGTAGATTTAGTTCAGTTTAGTCTAGACTGAAGTTGAGTAGATTTAGTTCAGTTTAGTCTAGACTGAAGTTGAGTAGATTTAGTTCAGTTTAGTCTAGACTGAAGTTAAGTAGATTTAGTTCAGTTTAGTCTAGACTGAAGTTGAGTAGATTTAGTTCAGTTTAGTCTAGACTGAAGTTGAGTAGATTTAGTTCAGTTTAGTCTAGACTGAAGTTGAGTAGATTTAGTTCAGTTTAGTCTAGACTGAAGTTGAGTAGATTTAGTTCAGTTTAGTCTAGACTGAAGTTGAGTAGATTTAGTTCAGTTTAGTCTAGACTGAAGTTGAGTAGATTTAGTTCAGTTTAGTCTAGACTGAAGTTGAGTAGATTTAGTTCAGTTTAGTCTAGACTGAAGTTGAGTAGATTTAGTTCAGTTTAGTCTAGACTGAAGTTGAGTAGATTTAGTTCAGTTTAGTCTAGACTGAAGTTGAGTAGATTTAGTTCAGTTTAGTCTAGACTGAAGTTGAGTAGATTTAGTTCAGTTTAGTCTAGACTGAAGTTGAGTAGATTTAGTTCAGTTTAGTCTAGACTGAAGTTGAGTAGATTTAGTTCAGTTTAGTCTAGACTGAAGTTGAGTAGATTTAGTTCAGTTTAGTCTAGACTGAAGTTGAGTAGATTTAGTTCAGTTTAGTCTAGACTGAAGTTGAGTAGATTTAGTTCAGTTTAGTCTAGACTGAAGTTGAGTAGATTTAGTTCAGTTTAGTCTAGACTGAAGTTGAGTAGATTTAGTTCAGTTTAGTCTAGACTGAAGTTGAGTAGATTTAGTTCAGTTTAGTCTAGACTGAAGTTGAGTAGATTTAGTTCAGTTTAGTCTAGACTGAAGTTGAGTAGATTTAGTTCAGTTTAGTCTAGACTGAAGTTGAGTAGATTTAGTTCAGTTTAGTCTAGACTGAAGTTGAGTAGATTTAGTTCAGTTTAGTCTAGACTGAAGTTGAGTAGATTTAGTTCAGTTTAGTCTAGACTGAAGTTGAGTAGATTTAGTTCAGTTTAGTCTAGACTGAAGTTGAGTAGATTTAGTTCAGTTTAGTCTAGACTGAAGTTGAGTAGATTTAGTTCAGTTTAGTCTAGACTGAAGTTGAGTAGATTTAGTTCAGTTTAGTCTAGACTGAAGTTGAGTAGATTTAGTTCAGTTTAGTCTAGACTGAAGTTGAGTAGATTTAGTTCAGTTTAGTCTAGACTGAAGTTGAGTAGATTTAGTTCAGTTTAGTCTAGACTGAAGTTGAGTAGATTTAGTTCAGTTTAGTCTAGACTGAAGTTGAGTAGATTTAGTTCAGTTTAGTCTAGACTGAAGTTGAGTAGATTTAGTTCAGTTTAGTCTAGACTGAAGTTGAGTAGATTTAGTTCAGTTTAGTCTAGACTGAAGTTGAGTAGATTTAGTTCAGTTTAGTCTAACCTGAAGTTGAGTAGATTTAGTTCAGTTTAGTCTAGACTGAAGTTGAGTAGATTTAGTTCAGTTTAGTTTAGACTGAAGTTGAGTAGATTTAGTTCAGTTTAGTTTAGACTGATAAATAAGTTAGTCTTTACAAGCCTAACTATAAAGAATTGATTTAGGTTGCAACGTTATGCAATTGGTTGTTCCACGATATATACCGCTAGTCAGATTAGGCTCGTGAATAGCAATTAACTCGTTTCAAGCCGATAACCCCAGTCAACCTGTCGAAGGTT
Source organism: Bathynomus jamesi (assembly GCA_023014485.1). NCBI lineage: Eukaryota > Metazoa > Arthropoda > Malacostraca > Isopoda > Cirolanidae > Bathynomus > Bathynomus jamesi. The sequence goes on from JAJOZX010004732.1 coordinate 126,039, forward strand.
CAACTTGACGAACGTTAATGAAATTTCAAGTCAATCTAAATAGCTACCCCTGGATGGTTCTCCTCGTGTAAGACAATCCACAATGGCGTTCTCAAACACTTGGGTCAACGATTAACACCCGGGTATAAAATATATATGTGTAACAACGAATGAATGAAGAGCTTAAAAGGGATTCTATACCTTAACAGAATTCGCCTTATTAGAATCATTAGTGAATGATGGTAAATCTTGACATTAGATTATAAACCGAAGTTAATTGAGATAATAACCGGCTAACATCACGGAGTCAAACCGAATACGCATTACTCGGATGAGATCTTGGAACAAACTAAGATGGCGACTGACGCTCCTTTCGACGGCATCAAAATGCGTCAGAGCGCGCCAAAAGAGAAGTATCACATTATCGGCCAAAATTTCCAGAAGCTGGAAGGAATTGAGACTCAGTTCTCTGGCGGGCGTACGATTTTGATTCTATTTTTAGCGATTGGTCGATATCTGTAAACGTTTTATATGCAGCCGATCAAAGCTGTTTTTATGGAATAATACAATATATATTATGGATATATACATATATATATATATACATACTTTTAATAGAATACATAATTACCATGATCGAACATGAATTAATTATTCATTCTCGTCGATTTTGGTTGTTTTGATTACGTTCCAATAGTTTTTAATTGATTTCTAATATACTTCGATCACTTATGCCGTCAGAAGTATATTTCAAGAATCCCTGAACCCACTGTCTAAATATTTTAGACAGATGTCGAAGAGCTCTTGAAATCTCATAAGGAAGAACTAAACACTGAAGAACTGTTGCAGCTTGAAGAGCACAGGGTATCAGCGGAGTTAAATGAAGAGGAAGAAGAGATCGTCAAGACATTGACGACGGGAAATCTGAAGGAGTTCTTCTGGCATTTGGAGAAGATGAAGGATGTTTTAGAAAATGACCCCAATGCAGAAAGATCCTCCAAAGTCATTCGAGAGAGAAGCTAATCAAGCCTTTCGTTGCTATAAAGAAATCTTGACAGAGAAAAAGAAGGATACAACAAGACGACCAACTCTGGATTATTTCTGCAAAAGAAAATCAGATCCACCGAAGTCTCCCCATCCATCAACATCAACAGCAGTAGATCTCCCTGATCTGCTGATGGAGGGTGATTCACCTACCAAGCATTAAAACTCCATCACCAAGCCCCACTAACCCCCCTCCATGCGCAGCCAGCCACTTCATAATTTGGTAAGTACAGTACAGCAGGTGGTCTGGAACGATTTGTCATTATTATATGTATTTCAATGACTCGTTAATCGTCGTTTCCTTAATCGTCGTCTGTTCATGGAACCAATTAACGACGATTATAGAGGGACTACTGTAGGTATACAAATGTCTGGAGCTCCACTTAACACCAATATTGGTATTTTCATTACGTGTATATTTTATACTTATTTTTTAGTC
>JAJOZX010004732.1:130000-240000 GCA_023014485.1 Bathynomus jamesi
AACTGTTCGTTGCACTCGCGTGCAAATTCTCTTCATTAGCGCGGAAACGAATTGTATCAATGATTATAAGAATAAATGTGAACGTGACCTTAAAAACTGTAAAGAAAAAGCGCCTTTATTTACATTTTACAACCTCAATAATTCGGTTCTTTCGTTCGTAATAAAAGAAGGGTCTACATCATAATAATTTTTATTATAACTAAAATTCGTTTGATATTCCATAACGAAATGGTGGACTCGCACGAAATTTTTTTAAAAAATTGTGTCCATTTTCTCCATTTTTGTTTCCAACTAACCCCGTCACTAATGGGCGAAAATAACGTCCCCCAAAAATATTTTTTATGATTATTTTACCCCCCATAAATATTTTACAAATGAAATGAATTCGTGCCACCATTTTAAATGAGCAAAATAATTTATGATAATCACGAAGGCAAATCTCTCTCATTTCCATTTTTTCAATTCATTTTCAAATTACTTCAATCATATTAGTAAAATAATGTATTGCGGAATTTTTCCCATAATTTATTCATATTCACGCGCGTGCGCGCGCACACACACACATACACACACACACACACACACACACACCACATCACATATATAATATATACACAGAGAGAGGCGTATTTAGCATTTTGCCGCCGGGATTAAAGTGGCTTGTAGTTGTCATTTGATATCGCTAGTTTGGTATTAGAGGTTGGTGTTCTTTTTTATTTTAAAACTTATTTGGGAATCCATTTAATTTCTTTGTGTTTCTAAGTTTGTTTTTTCTATTTTTGTTTTCTTTTTTTATGTTGAAATACGACGAAATTTGCCGCCCCTCAAAATTTGCCGCCCTAGGCAAAAAATTTGCCTAAAACTTGCCGCAAAATTTGCCGCAGGTGCCTACTCTGCCTATACGTAAATCCGCCTATGTATCTCCGCTTATAATATAGTATAATGGTTTCGAACGACGATTCAGGACGACCTCATTTTGTGGGATTTGGTGGAAGACAGAATTGGCTTCTGCTCTCCTCTTGCCCTCGTCACCAGCCACGCATGGCTGCTTAGGGATTTTGCGCAAGAACCTGCCCAGCTAGTTCTTGAAATTATTCAGGTTGGTGTGCTGGAGGTTCCTCAGTTCCTTTGGCAGGACATTAAAACGTTTTGGGTCTCGTATTCTTGATGGTATTTTCCATCCTCGTTTTCATGGCTCCCTAGAACATGGCAACTGAAACAGTACAAAATTTCAATTTCATTTCTAAGGTTAGGGACACAACCCTCGAGTATTTTCCATACGTATATTATTGTGTATCGCTCACATCTTCTTTCCAGGGATTGTGTTTTAGGGATCGTGTTTTATGGGAATTGTGTTTTAGGGATTGTTGTTGAGACCAATACGAGCAGTCTTCATCCTTCATTTCTTGTCTTAGACGTAAAAGTCTTTTGTATTGGCTTCTGTGTTTGCAATATCTCGTTTTCTGATTGGGCTTGTGAGTATTGACCAATACTCAATTATTGGTAGGGCTTGTTTCTTCCATAATTTGAGCATGATGTTTGCTTTTCTGCTTTGGAAGCTCCTCCTGATAATTCCCATTACTTTTCTAGTTTTTAGCTGTTACAGTGTTCTCAGAATTCTGAATCCGATGGCATTATTAATCCAAGATCCCTGACACTTGTGGGTTTGGTGTTATCTGTTTGGGTTGCAGTAGTATTTTGTAAACTTTATTTTGTAGTACCTTGTTGTTACCATATCTGGAATTTTTTTTCTTCGTTCAACTTCATATTGTTGTCTCTCGCCCACTTAAATAATGTTTCAATGTCGTTTTGTAATTTTCCTATGTCACACTCTTTTGATATTTCCTCGCGTATCTTTGTGCCATCCGCGAAACACGATACGATACTGTCATTAATATCTGCATTAGTACCTGGAGTCATTACTATAAACAGTAAGGGAGCTAATACTGTGCCTCGCGGGACAGAGCTGATAACTTCTGAAACTTCAGATTTAACTCCATTTACTTCTGTACCACTCTTTGTTCTTTTGGTCAGAAACACGATGCGATACTGTCATTAATATCTGCATTAGTACCTGGAGTCATTATTATAAACAGTAAGGGAGCTAATACTGTGCCTCGCGGGACAGAGCTGATAACTTCTGAAACTTCAGATTTAACTCCATTTACTTCTGTACCACTCTTTGTTCTTTTGGTCAGAAAATCCATCGTCCCACAGCTTTCCAGTAATACCTGTATTCTAAGTTTGTGTGCTATAATTCTATGATGACATTTTTCGAAGACGTTTGCAAAATCACTACAGGGTGTCCCGTAAGTCTGGACCCATACGGAAAAATAATAAAATTACAAAATAGTCCAAAAATTTATTACATAATCTGTTCAAAGTGTCCGCCGTTGTGTCGCACACATAGTTGAAGACGCAATCTCCACTGCGACAGCACTTTCTGATTCACAGTCGCAGAAATTTCTTGACACGCCTCCACAATGCGTGCTTTAAGGTGGAAAATGTTGTGAAGTTTGACCTTGTACACTTGGCTTTCAAGTGGCCCCACAAATAAAAATCATAATAAAAAATAATAAAAAAAAATAATAATAAAATAATAATAATAACAATAAAAAAATATATTTAAATCCCTATGGGTCCAGACTTACGGGACACCCTGTATATATTACATCTATGTTTTGATCTGGACACAATGTTTCCAGTATTTTCTCCTGGTGCTCTAATAACTGTGATAGATATACTCTTCCAGTCCTGAATCGATGTTGTCTCGGATTGACTAAACTCTTTTCTTGTTGGTAGAAAGCAATTTTGCCTCTAATTACACGTCCAAAACACTTTACTTTACCAGGTCCTTTATAAGATCCTATTTGTCCTGTGTCGAGTAATTTTCTTCATAGTAAGTATAGACTCGGCAATATTCTCTTTACATTTCTTTAAAACAGAAACGTCTTGGCCGAATTTTCTCGTATTTGTAATAGAACTTTAATTACGTCTCCACCAATCCAGTCATATTATTTCACCTTGAATTCAATTGAATTCAAGCAATTATAACATTATTCACTGTGACATTTGCTGTATTTGCTCTGTTAATTGAAGGGGGGGAGGAAAAAACCAAGGCTATCTTTTTTCTTTGTTTTGATCGAAAGATCAATGGTGACCCTAATTAATTAACTCAGCAATTTCTGTCAACCTGCAGTCAACTTGCTTCAATTTCCATATGTAATTATATATATATATATAATATATATATATATATATATATATATATATGGGATGAATTTCACAATTAAACACGTTGAAATGAATGAATTTGATGAATGAATGAATTTTTCTTTTTCCTTTTCCTTGTGGTTTGCATTACACCTCGTTAACCTCGTTGCTGTTCCGTGCGTCGGTCTCTCTTCACACGAAGGTCAAGCTGGTGGCCCCCGCCTCAAGTCCTGGCTTGGTGGAGGAGCGAGTTGTTCTCTTGCGCTCTCCACCGTACATAGCCAGGTACACCCGGCTCATCTGGTACCGTCCTCAGCCAGGCATCTAGTCTTTTCTTGAAAATTTCAACTTTGATCCGTGTAACGTTTCTGAGGTCCTTAGGAAGATGGTTAAAAAGTCTTGGCTTGGGCCCCTGACAACCAAGCTATTTTCCTTCAGTGTTGAGGAGGTCCCTTGTCGGGCCTTTAATTTGGGAACACTACACATTCTGCCTTTCCTATTTTCCAGCGTTGTTTGGATAGTAATTGGGTTTAGTTTGAGGTTTGGTACCGGTTTTTCGATCATTTTCCATATGTAGATTATGGTATACCTCTCTCTTCTTCTTTCCAGGGAGTACAGATTTAGTTTACGTAGTCTTTCCCAGTAGTTGAATTCTTTGCAGTCATCAATCTTGGCTGTGAAATGTCTCTGCGTTTCTTCTAGTTTATTAATTTTTTCTTTTTTTATATGGGGACGTCAAAACTGAGCAGTACTCAAGTTTTGGTATGATCAGTGTTCCCAATAGGGGAATCATTACTGTCTTGTCCCTCCTTTTGAACGTTCTTAGTACCTGTCCCGCGACTCTATTTGCTTTGTTCATTGCTATCTGATTTTGTGTCTCGAATTTGGCATCCTCGTTCATTATTACTCTCAAGTCGACCGCTTTTGTGCTTCTCCGAATTTCCTGTCTATCTGGAGCATAATATGCAGTCTGTTTAATTTCCTCATTTCTACCATATCTCAAAAGCTGAAATTTCTCGGTGTTAAATGTCATATTGTTGTCTTCTGACCATTTGTATATTTTGTTCGTGTCCCTCTGCAAGGCCTCCACTTCATTTGCATCGCTGATATTTCTGCTGATCTTTGTATCGTCCGCAAATAATGTTACTATACTGTTGCTGTTTACTCCACTGTTTTTGTCTATTAGCATGATAATGAACAGGAGTGGGGCCAGCACTGTACCTTGTGGTACTGAGCTGCGTACTTCTGGTTCTGATGATGATACACCTTGAATTTTGACGACCTGTAGTCGTTCTCTGAGGAAGTTGTAGATCCATTTTCCCACTTTGCCTGTTATTCCCATATGTTTCATTTTATGTGCTATTATACCATGATCGCACTTGTCGAAAGCTTTAGCAAAATCCGTGTAAATGACATCATAGTTTTCATTGCCTTCAAGTGCATCTAGGATATTGTTATAATGCTCTAGAAGTTGTGATTGGCATGATCTTCCCGAACGGAATTCGTGCTGATTTTTGTTGAATTTTTCCAGTGTCTCCAAGGAGTTATATATATATATATATATATATATATATATATATATATATAATATATATAATATATATATATATTATATTCGGGGGCTGAAGTAAATCTGCGAAACACAAAGAAGGGCACTTTACAAACCCTACTTTGCGTTGTGTTGTACGAACTTCTTCCAGTCTATTACATATATATATATATATATATACTGTATATAATGTGTGTGTGTGTGTGTGTGTGTGTGTGTGTGTGGTGTGTGTGTGATGAAAAGTGAGTAGACAGTTTCTGTTTTAAATAACTCGTGATTCCAAAACAGCAATCGCCGGAATTTAATGATAATAATAAAATGTTTTTGCTTACTACAGGGTGAGCGAAAAGTCCCTGTGCACCTGTCCACCTCCAACACAGTGCAGGTACAGGTTCACTACACTTCTTGCAGGTGCACAGGGACTTTTCGCTCACCCTGTATAATGGCTGAGAAATTATCAGCTTTGTAAAGATGTGAGGGCCACGTTGTAACACCGCTTCCAGTCAGATCATCGAGGTTGAGTAACGTTGTGATTGTTTAATAGTTAGCTGGGTGAGTGGGTGACCATCCTCCCCGTTCAGATGATGTATCGCCCCGTGGTTCGGACTAGAGGTGGAAAGAGTACATCAGTACTCGAATACTCTTGTACTCGAGTACGTGTATTTGTTGTACTCGTACTCGAGGTAATCTGAAATCGCTGTAATCGTACTCGTACTCGACCAATCAACCTCTCGTGACCAATTATACGTGCTACTAAGTTCTCTATGGTGTTCGGTAACTATAGCAACCTATAGCTTCCAGAATGTTCTAGAAAGCCTTCAGCGGACTATAAATGCTTGCGCAGGGCATCTGTAATGATCGATTGGTATCTGACGTCATTGTGGAAGGTTGCACATATAATATATATATATATACACATCTGAGTTTTACAAGATATGTATTTATATTTTTAGTTTTTATTTATTTTTATAAGAAAGCCGAGTTATTTTGATGGAATATAAAACATCTTACAAAAGATGTTGAATAAAGCATTACGTAATTGACATTACTTATAACTTTATAAGTACATGTGATATATATATATATATTATGTAGCAGTAAAGCAAATACATTTTGTTCCTTTTGTGTCCATTTTTTTCAGTTTCCATTGTAATGTGTTCATATGGTCTCATAACAAATAAACTTTGCTCATGCAAGCACCAGGTAAAGCACTGAAGAACGTTGTACTCGTACTTAAAGTAATCTGAAATAGCTGTAATCGTACTCGTACTTGTACTCGCTTACTCCAAAAACTCTGTACTCGTACTCGTACTCGTACTCCTCCAGTTACAAAATTTTGGTATTCGTTCCACCTCTAGTTCGGACTCCAAATAAAGATGTAGGTCCCTTCCGTCACATGACTTTTGCTGTTATGAAGAAATTTAAACAGTTCCAAACATTATTACTATTTGCAAAGAAGTGAAATTACGACGTGGCAGCAGGTGTACCAATTCCCAAATGCTGTCCGTAGACATTGTCGCCAATTTTTCCAATGCCGAGATACTCGTCCACGCCAAACTATCTTGAGTATCCACTGAAAGTTGACTGAACGTTTCCCTACAATATAATAGGATTTGCAGTGGTCGACCACGATCATTGCCCATGGAAAATAACCGCGAGCCGTTACAATCGACTTTTTAATGTAACCAAAAGGAATTAATTTGACTCGCAGCTTTGGAGGTGCATATTACAGTAGATGTTAAGAAAATAAAACGAATTTACCTTAAAGCTACAAATAACTATCTTGCACCGCTGACAAATTGAGTATTCTCCCACCATCTTAAAAAGAAGAGTCAGAAATTCTTTTTGACTCAAAAATTTGTCCACCATTGCTCTTTCCAAAAAATTCGTACCGCTTCTTGCAAAGATATGATGAAAATACAGACATGATTTTTTGACTTACTCTGTATTTTCAAATATGAAGAAAACAGTTTTAATTTATTTTAATTACTTAATGATAATCGTTAAAGTCTCAATATCAATATACATGTATACAGTGTGCAAGTTATATCATAACGTTTGTCTGTATAAAATTTGCAACTATCATCAATATGACAGGTTACGTTTACAGTGCCTCTTCGCACTTTTTCTTGTATATTTTAGCACAGTAATATTTTTTACTGTATTAGTTGTGTAGATTCAACTTCTACTGTAGAAAATTTACAGTACATTATATAAATTAACAGTATTAAAGTGTCGAGTTAAGTGTTACTGCAAATGCGTAAGATACAGGCACTGTATTAAATCATTCGCTGTCGAAATAAGAGTGAGCCTGTAAACATAAAAAATTACGTTTTAATTTACGTTTTTTTAAGTTAACAGTAATAATTTGGTGAATTAATAGTTAGTATACCGTAAACATACTGGTTACAGTCATTTTCTAATAAAATGCATTTTACTGTAAAAATAGCAGTAAACCCGTAATTACAAAATTTACAGTTTAACTCTTAAATTTACAATTTAAACTTCGTAAATCGATACTGTCACTGTAAAATTTTAGTTTACAGTTACTCTTTGAACAAATATTACATACTTTTAAATTAGAGGTGGACTGCATTAAGAAAATTTACAGTCACTTTAAGGATAGTGTTACAGTGACAGAATGAAAGAGCACTATTGCTGAACTGATAAGAAAGGTTTGGTTTGGTTTTATCGCAGGAAAGAGGGGCCAAGGGGGAACGCCGCAAAAATACCCTCCCATAGAAGGAGGAGAGAAGAGAAATCAAGGTCCAGAGTTTTCGAGATGCCTGGACACTCTGCATTTGAAAGATTGGAGGTCATAGACAGTTAACATTAATGCAAAATCCAGTTCGGAGTAATGTCTTCTGTAATTCATACTTCAATTTGTACTGTATTTTACGGTTTTTTCGAAAATCACTGAAATAGTGTTACAAGCAATACTCGTTCACTGTTAATTTAACCTATAATTCATATTTTTCAGTGAAGGCATAGCTCACATTTGTATGAAAATGTGAGGGATTCATATTTTTTTCAGTGAAGGCATAGCTCACATTTGTATGAAAATGCGAGGGATTCTAAGTTCTACAAAATCTTTAAAATATTGATATTTTAACGATTTTTAACACAGCTTTTTAAAAGTTTCCAGAATTGCGTCATATTTAGGCATCATCAATCCTACTTTTCTATCCATATCTATCCATTATCCAAACCATGTTTTTAGTTTTTATGGTCCTTCCATGTTTTTCACTGGATGAATGTTTGGAATTGTTGAGGTACGGGAAAAAGAGCCTTTCATTAATTAGTTAAATGCCTGCTGGAATTCCGTGTCTCTGTACGATTTTTATGATATCTTCTTGGCATATTGTTTTATCAAGTTTGTCCATGCAGACCATCACTTTCACCTTAACACTCACTGTTCTTCAGTCTTCACCATGTTTCACAGTAGAGTTAATGCATTGGTCCATGCATCGTTCTCCATTTTACAAGCGGAAATCACGTTTCCAACCAGACAGTCAGACTCTGACTTGTCATACCAGAACAACAACTTATTCCAGTTTTCATGTGGTTTAACCTACAAACGACATGACAACCTGTCAATGACAACCTTTAGAAGGTTATTTTTTAATTAATTGAGCAGTTCGAAGATAATTTTCACAATTGTTTGCGAGGACGCTGGCTTTTATCCTTCTGGCAGTGACCTGCACGTCATTTCAGGTGCTGCATCTCAATACTTGCCAACATTTTGAAAAGCAAAAGCGGTAGGATATGTAATCAATACCAGGGGATCCGGGAGCATGCCCCCCCTCCCCTCCCGGGAAATTTTTAAAAACCTAGCTTTAAATGATGCATTCTGAGGATAAAAGGTTTGATATTATTTGCATGTTGTTCGGTAGAATAGCTTTCAAATAGGTAGCCTACAGCCTAAATCGGTAGGCTTGGCTAGTATGCAACTCTTTGTTTCTTTGTCTCTAACTTTGTGTGACATTTTAAAAAACTTCGATTTTAAATTCAACTTTCCTTTGTCCTGTTCTCTTTCCGTCTGTTTTTCTCAGACGTTACGTTACGTTACGTTACTTTACGTTACGTTACTTTAAGTAAACAATGGGAAGGAAATTACAATAATTTTCTGATTTGTTAATTTTTATAATTCACAAATGTACATTCGCTTCCAAACGAGTGACCTGTGTTAGATAGATAGATAGATAGATAGATAGATAGATAGTTCATGGTAAGATTTTATTAGTTAATTTTTTTTTTTTATGAGCACCGAAATTGAAAGCCCTTCTCGAGTATCTTCATTGGTCCAAAATTCCTGTTTTGAATGCCAAGTTTCGGATTACTTGTCCTATTACGTCCGAATCATTTACTTCCATTCTTTGCTCTTACCAAATGTTGAACTTGGAACTCGGTGCAAATAAAGGAGGAGGAGTTGGAATAGCGAGTTTTAGTTTTTGGAATTTGAATTAGGAATTATTAATGTTTAAGTTTTTTGGTTTCCAAAGTTTCGGATACCATTCGTTGTTTTTGTTTCCAGAAGCAAATTTTTCGACCCAAAACCGGAATTAATAAAGGATTCCGAAACGGACGGTATCGCAATTGAAATGGAAAATTATAACCGGGTTTTGAACTCTAATTTTTGTGATGCGACGATAGTTTATTCAAATTTTTATAGTACAGTAGAATTCACACACACACACACACACACACACTGACACACACACACACACATGTTGTGAAATTCATCATAAATAAATATTTATGGTTTTACTTCCGGCCGAAACTTCCGCCCCGGGCCCGAGGGATTCGCAGTCAGCGACGCTAACCACTACATCACCGAGGCGCATATATATATATATATATATATATATATGCAGTAATGCAGTAAAATCCCAAAATAACACGTGATCTTATTAATAAGCAAACAACCACAGGGGAAAAGGAAAAAAGAAACACGAATTCCGAGCGCTTTCGTGATATATTCACATTTTCAAGGACAAGAGAGAAATAGGAAATTTCTCTCTTGTCCTTGAAAATGTGAATATATCACGAAAGCGCTCGGAATTCGTGTTTCTTTTTTCCTTTTTCCCTGTGGTTGTTTGCTTATATATATATATATATATATATATATATATATATATATATATATATATTGTAACCTTCCACAATTTATGCTTTGCTATCTTTTAAAATAATTCATATGAGCAAAATACATTTTCTTTGGACGCGACTTTTTTCAGGTCTAAAACTCTTTTAAAGAGAATAAATTGAGACTCTCTGTTTGTCAGTTGCCAAAACCGTTGTTATTTTCCATAATTGCCATGGCAACGCGCGTGGGGGGTGAATGGAGTGACGTAAAAGGGTTAATTTTGATTGTGGGGGGTGAATGGAGTGACGTAAAAGGGTTAATTTTGATTACGCGTTTTCTCATCCTTTTAATTATTCCAGATTACAAAGGTACAATTTAAACGACAATAATAACAGTTATTAGCAAAGGTTGTGACGTTAAAAGTATAGGAAAAATGAATTATATACATATACCAGGGATGACATTTGATTTTAATTTATATAGAGGGTGTCCCATAAGCCCGCTCGGCCTTTTCCTCACGAGTTTAACGCGCTTCAATATTAGCCATTGCGTGTTATTCTACGTGCAACAAAAAATAGGTCCCAAAACAAGATATCAATTTAAGCATTTGTCTTAGTTCTAATGTGTTATTTTTGTAAGTTTAATTTAAAATAAATTTTTCCTATCAGACCGGACTTATGGGACACCCTGTATATAGATATACACTTTTTAAATAAAAATTCTCTGTTTATACCTACCTATATCTGTTAAAATCTGTCTACTTTACACCGGTATCTATCATGCACCAATTTCAAGTAAAACAATGAACGTATTAGTAGTATACGAAATTTAGTTGGTTGGATTCTTTTCCTTTTTATAACGTAGTTAGATAATGAGAATCGAATATCAGGTACACAGAGCAGCCCTATTTTACATGGTTCTTTGATTACTCATGATCACGCTAATGGGACACAATGAATAATGAATAATAAGCAATGAATAATATCAACAAGGTTTTGTGAACATACGATCATGGTCAACAGTTTTGAATCAACGTTACATTTTTAGTGTGGGGTTAAAATTAAGCTAGGCTTTCCGTTGGCATCAATGATTGATTTAATCTTGTTGGACACGGACATCATACAGTTTTGGCACAATTCCAGGGCCATTTCGAACCGCCAAACTACTTTTTCTAATTGTTTTTAGAAGTTTCCACAAGTTCTCAATCTGATTAAGGTCCGAAGTGTTACCATGCCATTCCAAAGTTCAAATGTGATTTTCATAAATAATGTTTACCCAATTTTAGCTGTGGCAAAGCGCACTATCGTGATAGAACTAGGAATATTAGCTATCCTGCAGTGTTCTAAGATCATACTGTTCGAAGATGTTTCGGTGGACACGGGAACAAGAGTTCCCATGTCCCCTGGCCAAAACATCCCCAAACCATAATCCATGAAGTACATTTGACAGGGTGGAAGTCTGAAAGTACAAATGATCCTGCCCAAATTGCGCGACCTTGTTCTCGACCTGACGCGACCTTGTTAATCATTCGACAAATGATTTAGGAACTACGTCCATACACTTATTTTTATCTTTGTGTGAGAGGCCTGGAGTATTCCATTTTATTCAATTTTCTTTTATATGTACAGGGTGGTCCAAAAGTCCCTATCTACAGTATTTTGCTGAAATAATGGTATTTTAGGATAAAAATGTAGTAACACAGTTAGATGCATATTTATTTATCAAACTTAGGTCTAAAATTCGACGTGAGCACCATCAGTGTCTCTGCAAATCTCAAATCTGTCCACTGCATTGCGGAACACATTCTCAAGCATCTCTAGGGTTATTTTAATGACTGCCGCGAAAATGCGGGTTCGCAGATCCTGCAGGTCTGTAACTCTTGTTTTGTAAACCTCAGACTTTATAAAGTCCCACGCAAAGAAGTTTAATGGTGTTAAATCCGGAGATCGTGCTGCCCAGGGCGTTTCCACCACGTCCAATCCAGCGATTTGGTAAGAGCTCATGAAGGTACGCCCGAACGATGTTTGCATAATGACATGGGGCTTAATTTTGTTGAAAGACAACAGTGTCGAGAATGCCATCTGAACGAAGCTGGGGTTCAAGAAACTGCTGAAGCATGTCAAGATAAATTAGCCCTGTTACCGTAGCTTCTGCAAAGAAAAAAGGTCCGTAAATCTTCGATCTTGTCATACCCAACCAGACATTAACTTCAGAAGAATCTCTCTCCCATTCGTAGAACTCGGTTGGCTGTTCACTAGCTCAGATACAGCAATTATGTCTATTAACCTTTCCACACGTGTGGAATGTCGCCTCATCGCTGAAGAGACTGTGGTTTAATAAGTTTTCGGTATGAATTTTTTCAATCAATTCTGTGAACATGGCGGCTTGTCTTGGATAATCCTCTTCGTGTAACTCTTGTAGCACTTGAATATGGTAACTTTTCTTTTTTAATGCTGATTTCAAAATCCTTAGAACAGTCATTTTTGGTATGGTCAGTCTACGTGGTGCTGTGCGAGTTGACATTCTAGGATTTGTTTCAAAGGCATCTCTTACCAATTCAACATTTTCTCGAGAGGTACCTGGATGTCCAGATCTTGCTTCATCATGAACAGATCCTGTTCTTTTAAATTTATTAATCAGCTCGCGAATTGCTTTATCTGTAGGTCCTGGTGTGTGAAATCTTCTTTCGAATTTTTCTCAAATTTCTTTGCACTTCTTCACTTAGATACGTAGTGTCACTACCATCACACGTTCTTGTACATCCATCATCATCTATGGCTCGTAGAAAATAAAATAGAAATATCACTATTTCATCAAAAATAGATGGGAACTTTTGCACCACCCTGTATAGCATAAAATCTGTAAAGAAAATGGGAAGAATGACGGGCTATCAAGTCAAGAGCGGCAGCTCATCTTCCGTTGCTATAGAAATTATCGTTTAATTTCTATCCTATGAACGTTCTACTAAAGTTGTACTGTCTATACGCATTCATCATTTATTTTGTTTCAAAATGGCGGTATTATGCTGACACGTTAACAAAGGATTTTTTTTTTTTAATTTCGAAATTAAAAAGTGGGAAGTCGCAGTAACATTTATTAATATTTCAAACCTTAGTTTACCTTTACTTTAGGCTTTACTGACCTACTCTTCTGTCTAAGCTTTGGTTATATAATCGAATATATAAGGTAAAACACTATAAATTCATTTGAAATACAACTTACACATAAAACGGATACACACACACACACACACACACACACAGTATACTTCCACTAATGAATTCCTTCGTAAATAACTCGGTAAACCAGCATCGCTACCCACCTTTAAGCGGTACAGTAAAACAGAACGCAGTCATTATATATATATATAAATCATTATAACATAGTTTCAAGCATGACGCCAGGCTGCGCATCAAGATCTTTACACTCCACTGGACCCAAACTCTGAAACTGCTTCGATGAAGAGACGAAATAATCTAACACGCTTATAAAACCTTTCCAGAGAAAATTGAAAGAGAAGTTTATCATATCATATATAAACCCTAATATCCCTTTTCTTATTACCATTCCAGCCATTTCCCTCCCGTTCCATTCCTCCTACGCACAATTACATAAATGAAAAACAATCCTGTATAACCCAAAAAGAAAAGGATTAACTATTAGACAATGAATATTTTTATAGTTCAAAACCTTTAACTAAAGTCTTTAAAGCCTACATAATTTAGGGTTAAGTTTGATTAAGTTAGGTTTAGGCCATTGTATATGTCGGATTTAGGGATCGGGATTTTTTAAACTTTAAAAACAATGTAATTGTCGTGAATCTTAATCTACCCTCAAAAGAAAAAAGTTTGAGGTCAAGGTACCAAGATTCATTGTCAAGCTATTAAACGTGGAAATACTTAATATGCTTAGATTCTGTAACTGAAGGAAATAGAATGTGTAATCGTAGCTGCTCAAATCTGTATGCATACATGAATATATGTAATCTTCAGCTATGTCGTAAACTTATTGCGGATAATCTCTGTCTCCATAACTCTGTCTTTAAAATTACTATAAATAACCTCCTTCTTGTGGGATGGCTGAAGAAGCACTTTCTATCGTTTTCATAGACTTCATAATTTTTGTGAGAGCTGCAGATTGAAGATGACGGTACTTATATTTGTATCCAGATTTAAAAATGCTATTTCCATAATGGAAATAGTTTGGGATGTGGATATAGTACCACGCTTCAGGTTATTTCTTTATATGGGCAAACAGTTTTCAAGTGCTTATCGGTTGGAATTTGTGGAGACCGTGGCTGAAGGCTAAACCTCACCACATTGAAGATCACTTCAATTGCAAGCGAACCACCAATATGTAAAGGCCATTTCTAACGCCCTTTGTAGGGCATATTTTATCATTTCTATTTTAAATGCAAATAATCAAAATTCGTACAACCTATTTTTGTTAATCACTTAATCCACAACTGCAATTCATACAATTACACTAATAAACCGCTGCACAATATAATCAATCAGTCGCAAATTCAAATCTTCTTCTGTGAACGTGCGTTAATCAATAGTAAAATAACGTACTTAAATTCGTAATAACTAAAACCCTTTTCTGTTCTGTTTAATTAAGGGAAAACCCAACGAAGCTTATTAATCCCCTTTAATAACATTTATTAATTTGATCGTAAAGATCTGGTGACCCCTGCCTCAAGCAAACATTTATTTAAATAATTTAATTATCGTAATTGCATTATCAAAGAGCCACCGTCAATAGGCCAGTATATGCATATTCGAACTCCTTCCTAACAGGCTATCCGTTCGCAATTTCCTTTTGCGTAATATCAGCACACGGTCTCTTTTGCGTCGTTGGTACATTTCGTCCGTTTTGCAAATGGTTTTTTATTTACTTCTTTGGCAGTATTTTGGTTTTTTACTCTCTGCTCGTCTTTCCTCGTTTCTTCACGACGCTTTTCTTCTCCTTCATTATCTACTATGATAGATATTTGTTTAAGTATTTATTTGGTCTCGTTTCCGCGTTCGTCGTTCCCTTCCGCCAAGATTCATTTAAACCTCCTTGATCGTCTCTTCTCCTCCACCATAATCCATTTCCTTCATCTTTTTTTCCTGCAGAGAACACTTCAAGGGAATTTACCATTTTCGGGCAAACACTTCAGAAGAACTGTATTATGGTCAACCCCCCCTCTTCCCTCCCCCCCCTCTCTCTCTCTCTCTCTCTCTCTCTTTACAGGAACCTCCCCGAGTAGACTTAAAGGTCTGTGAGATTTTCTCTCATCCTTGTAACTCCTAGTAACTCTCTCTCTTTTTATCTATCCATATATATATATATATATATATTAGAGAGAGAGAGAGAGAGAGAGAGAGAGAGAGAGAGAGAGAGAGAGAGAGAGAGAGAGAGAGAATGTTTAAAATAATAACATTAAAAAGAAAGTAATGCTCAAATCCTCATTAACTACATGGAATTTATTCCTTTAAAACCTTGTCAAGGGAATCTGAACATTTATTTATTTCTCCGAGTAAGGGATACGCCGATGGAGGATTTCAAGTACTTAAAGCCGGTTCTTTTGTCTCTGGAATAGCATTCCAAAATCTCCCGGAAAAGGATTTTTGCCTGTTGAAAAAAAGGAGTTTCAAGACAGAGACCTTCGTGAAAAGAAGTGAGGATGATGTCTACAGAGAAGTGAGGATGATGTCTACATGAAATGAGACTGAGCACAAAGCGTTTACATTGAAGGATTTACATGAATTTTAGATGAAGGGTGTAGATGAAGAGACGAAGAGATGTAAATAAGTATAGATAATTTACAGGTCTGCGATGGTTTTGTTGTCCGAAATATTTTATCACTTATATAGTAATTTTTGAACGCTGATTCCGAAAATAATATTCATTTTTCGCAATCACGTACAAATTTTTTACAAAATGTCATATTTCATATTACGTATGTAAGTAATTTTCATTTACTTTTGATTAAAAACTACTGCCTATAAATGCTTATAAATGCTTGGTTTCACCAAGACATCAAAGAAATGGAGAAGAGATATCAGGAAAGGTGGGACATCAAGCATGATGGCTGATTACTGCTAGATGTTGAAGCGGGATACTCCAGAATTATTACGTAAAAGGAACAGCGCGTACATTCGAGTCTAAAACGAGTAAATAGTAACCGAGGGAGATCCGTGAAGTGTAGGAAAAGTATATAAAGCTTAAGGTGTCACTGCGAGATGTCAATGAGAGGTATAATTGCGGAAAAAGTTCGGGGACGTCTTTCTATGGCTATCTATGATAGGTATATACAAGTTGAAAGCCCATTGGTGAAGTTTTGGATGCTGACTGGTGAGAGATTTAAAGCCATGTAATTGAGTAAAAGTAATATATATATATATATATATATATATATGATGTAAAACGTGAAGAGTAATTTGGTTTACAGCAGGTTTGTTAAATATGTCAGAAGAAATAATGGAGGTGGTTTCTAGATGCCTTCCTCAGTCGGTAAAGCTGTGTAGTAACTTTAGCCCAGCAAATATTGGTATGCTGGCTGCACCGAGATTCGAACCCATGGTCAGTGGATTCGTAGCCAGCGAAGCTAAACACTCCACTGAGACGCTATAACTGTATATATGAATACATAAATCCAAATATATTCTATCTATCTATCTATGTGTGTGTGTTTGTGTGTGTTTTCAGTAGTTCACTGATTAATTTTAACCTTTCAGAAATGTAAAAGAATGAAACTGAATTCTGAAAAGTATATAGCGAAATCATAAAATCATGAACAATGTCATATTTAGGAATATAAACAACTTTGCATACCCGAAAATAGCAACACTTTAAATTATGTTGCTATGCGATGTTTTCAGTTTAGACAGTTCGCCGTTCGTCAGATATCACGTAAAATGGAAGGCGAATGTGAAAAAGTTGCCTTTTCTGGAACGATCATTGACCTATGGGAAACTGGCAAAGGAATACAGGAAACTGCAGATTATCTCCATATACTATTTGTAAATGGATAAGGAGGGACTATAAAGGAAGTCTCAAGGACAAACGTAGATGCGGTACGCCAGGGAAAATAACTCGCGAACAAGACGAACAAATTATTGCAGCTGTTACGGGGAATCCATTTCCCAATGGGTCGGCTATTAATCGTGAACTACAACTCCGAATAGCAGACCGAACGGTGAGGGAACGCCTACACGAATTTGGAATCCATCGCAAGGTTTCAAGCGTAAAAGAGAAACTTACGAAGAGATATCGTAAAATTAGGTTAACCTTTGCGAGAGAACATGTCAACCGCAACATGGACTCTGGGCACTTTCTTCGACTAACCATGGAAGATTTCATTACTGGCGAAGAAACGATGCACGATACTTAAGAAAGAACACCTTTAAAGAGGCGCGAAGTGGCCACGAGACGTGTAATGTTTGTGGCTTGGCAAACCTCGCATTATATTTTATTCCTTTGGGTGTTTGTTACATTTTCGCAGAAACAGACGAACGAGTTTTTCACCTCTTTTGTCCATAGCTGTATCCAGGCGTAATTCTAAGGGGGGCGTCAAATTGGGGAAATCTTAAAACAACGTGAAATGTAACCATGATTATGTAACTATGAAATGTAACTTAGATTTAAGTTCTCTCTTTATACAAAGTAGGAGGAAAAATTCTTACAGTAAAATTATATTAAACATATTTTAATCACAATGAAAAATCTTAAAATTCAAGATGGCTGCCATCATCACCAAAATAAACACACAAAAATGATTTGACCAAATTGTTTACAAAAGCATTGGAATTAATTAGAAACGCGGATGTTGTTGGGAATGGGGGAAGTGAAATAATTAATAAATTAACATAAATTTAACATAAGGAAACTTCCGATAAAATTAGACAAGTTTAGTCGACTTTTAACTCGTATGACGTCATGATGCAATCCATTTCAGTACGATCAATAACGGTATTCGTCTTTAACAACCTGATAAATAAGTGTACATCTGTTCAAATGTCAATTTCCACTCGATACGTAATGGCGCGCCTTTACTGCGTAATGTTTTATAAGAACTGGAAGGTGACAAGGGTAAGTAATGCAACCGCATTTTACAGAAAGTTTGCTCCTTGATTTTGAGAGTTAATGGCGTGCATAAGAATTAGCATCGCGAATTTGTAAATACAAAACATTTTTATTCAAACTTTCAGTTAAGAAAATTTGTCTTCCTTGACGCGAGGAATTAATTCTTACGCACGTCATTAACTCTCCGAGTCACGAATAAAGTTTTTTGAAAAACTCGCTTACATCACTCTCCCTTGTCACCTTCAAGTTGCAACACCGTTCCACGCGCATTTTGCGCAGGGCGATTTTACCATCGTGTGATCCCTTCCAGCCAAATCACGCAGTTTACATTCGCTGACACCATATCTCCCTATCGCCACGCATTCTACACGTGAACGAGGAATGGCACGAAATGTCATTGCCAGTTAATTTAATTAGTCTTACTATTTTGGTATTGTTAATATGAAAATGAGGGAAATGCATTAATTTACAGTTAAATGCATTCAGTTACAGTTTATAGTATTTACATTTACTGTATATTTACATTATATAAGCGCAGGAGAAGGTACATCTCGTCAAACAACAGGTACTGAAGATCAAGAATCTGCATGGAAAAATGAACTACAACCCCACGTTAGAGATAAAGACAACAGTCAGCATGTTGAAGTAATTTTACCAATAACTTCGTGCACTGATGAAAAATTAGCGGACAGGATTTTGATAATGAGTCAGATATGGCTGGCAAAGACATTGGGGTTTAGGCATACATGCCAGAAGAAAATAAACTTGCGAGGTTCATACCATGTGCTGCACACACTTTAAACTTGGTGTGAGTTCATGCGGCAGAAGTTAATGCACACGTGGTGATGTTCTTTGGAACATTATTGAAAGTTCTGAAGATCGTACTGGATGGGCACAGTGACACACGTTGGTCATCTAAGAAACGCTTGGCGCATTCACTGTACTCACACATATGGGACGCTTACGGTTTTATAAGAATTTTCCGGGGGTCCCCAGCTTCAACGCAGAAACTGTTTCAAATGTTAAACTTCTCTTGAAGGAGAGTGATTAAATTCATCTGCTTACTTGGCTTATGGTACAAAGTCCTTTGCATCAATGACTGCGTCAGTACGAGTTTACAAGCCCAGGAACTTACGGTTGATGCTGCTGTCAAAATGTTGCAAAGACCATTATGCTCAATCAAGCAAGTGCGTGACACTTGAGTATGTGATATCGTACAGAACGCTAAGGAGACTGCCGAGAAAAGGGTTAGTGAACCAGGGTACCCTGAGAAGAAAAAAAGAAAAGGCAGGCCTACATCATCATGCGAGAATGCTGAAGGTGAAGTTTATTTATTAACATCGGAGCAAACCTTTGTCATAGAATTCAACAGCGTCACCAACTATATTCTAACCAAGGTCCGATGGGAATATTAAAAAAATGGCAGATATGGCGTCTGATTCTGAATCTCTCGTTGGGAGTTCCTTTGCATCAGTGGTACTCAAGGATCTGAGAAAATACGATGTAGCTCTGGCGTTAATGTATTCAAGTGACTCGAATGCTGTGGAGTTCTCATTGGAGGTGGACAACTTCAATTCCCAAGAAGCTGGCTCCAGAACCAAACCTACAAAAATGTACGTTTCCGGATATTCTGAAAATTCTTTGCAAATTTTCCATAATAAACATTTATCCCAACTTAGAGGCTACTTTCGGGATTTTTTTTTCCACTCCCGTTTACCTTCGCGAGATGTGAACGCGGCTTTAGCAAGCTGAAATTAATTAGTAAGGTACCTATTAAGATCAAATATGGATCAACAGCGTCTGTGCAATGTAGCCATTATTGCCAATAAGTAAACTGTGGGGGGTTCCCTCGACTATATGATGATCCATCGACGAATTTGTATCGTTGAAAAGAGAGAAAAATGCACTTGTAAATTTTTTTGGCTTCAATTGCTTTCGTTGTAACAGTTTTCAAAAATAAATAACATGCCTATGTTATATATATATATATATATATATATATATATATATATATATATATATTATTCGCGGGGGTGAGGGGAGGTACGCCATCATTTTATTTGCCCAGGGTGCAAAGTCCTCTCTATCTATCTATATATATATATATATATATATATATATATATTAAAAAAATTGATTTAATTAATCTGTCAGTAGGTAAAAAGAGGTGTAAACAGATTCGTTAGTAAGAATGGAATTCCCCTTCGTATTTTCCCTCGGGAACCATGCATCAATAGATAGACAGATTATTATTGATTAGCTCATCGGCAACGGTTACAATAGCGTCTGCTCTATCACAGAAAGAAGATTTATTAAAGTAATTTATGCAAAATTAGTAATAAATAGTTCGTAATATTCACTAGAACGCAGTTTCCTGCATAAATCCTTAAAATTACCTTACTGAGCCCCACCTTCACACTTTCTCTAGGAACAAAATTGCAAAACTAGTTACTACAAGCAAATCGGTGTTTGAGGTTTTTAGTTCAAGTGGTAAATTAGAACAGCTACATGGGAAATATTCGTTCGTTGGAAAATGATTTGCTTTCTCAAAAGTGTTCTTAAACCTTTTAATTCTTTGCAGGATGATATAGGAATCAGCGGCGTGATAGGATCGGCAGTTTTCAACATTCTGTTTGTCATCGCCGTATGCGCCATCTTTGCCGGTCAGGTGGTCGATATCAACTGGTGGCCACTGATCAGGGACAGTTTCTGTTACTGTATCGCCATCTGCGGCCTTCTATTGACCATCTACAATGAGGAAGTTACCTGGTAAGCTCAGTTAATTTTATAGTTTGGAACTTAACGTTAAACTGAAGTCAGTATGAAACTTCATTGAGTTTGAAATTACTTCCAAACTCAAACCTACTTGCCTTTCTCTCATATTATATATATATATATATATATATATATATATATATATATATCAAATCTGCACGATGTTTCATGATGAAAAAACCGCCCCCACCAGGGTTCGAACCCACCACCATCATCTGAAAGAGCGTAACCCTCATATTCCAAGTAAAAAACTTTTAATACATCAAAATTTACAAATTGACTGAAAAAAATCTGCAATTTTGTTGCTAAAATTAGAATTTATTACAAAATTGTTGTTAACAATAAAAATTATTGTTATTATGATTTAAAACAATATGAAACTTTAGGGGTACCACGTTATTTTAACAATCCCGTAACGCGAAAGTACTCGGGAGGATATTTTTCTCGCGTCGTTTGCGAGTTACTGTAGATGAGGGGTCGACAAATTTTTTAAGTTGCGCTACCACGCCGCATCCCCCCCCCCCCCCACCCCAAACTACCCTCTTTTTTCCCCTCTAAAATCTAATTAATATAGTTTCATAGAAGGAAATTTAATTTCAAACTGGATAATTTTTTAGTTTATTACGAATTCTTTGAAATTAATTTTTTAATACTATTTATCTTTTTATAATAAAAATAATAATGATTAAGGGGGGGTTGTTTAACCCCCTTCGCAACAAAGGTCATACGAGGACCTACAGCTTTACGTGGGATCCGAACCACGGGTCGCTACATCATAATCTGGATACGGAGGACGGTCTCCCATGCAAGTACTGCTACTAATTAGACGCCAATGTCCCTTATTTCGCTGATCAACGTGAAGCGGTGTTAAACAGTGGTTACGATGTAGCGCTACTTCTCATAAATTTAGACTTATTATCGTAATAAAATAAAAATAATAGTTATATACTTAAGTTTTTACGAGACGAAACAATAAAATAAATAACGATCTATAAATAAATTTAATAAAATATATCAGCCTGTTTTATTTCAGTCAAATTTTGTGTTATTCAACCTTGCGTTTTTGCGAGGAGTTAAAAATCTTTTTCGCGTTCCATCCCTCCCCATTAATTAAGACTGCTCGCGTTCCCAGTTTGCGCACCATTGATTTGGTTATAATAGTAGTTAAATAGTTAAATAGTTAGAGCGTAAATTCGTGCCAAATTATTCCATTGATGAAAAGAGGGAACGCGTTTCAGAACCTCCCAAAAAATGATCAGTAATTTT
This sequence comes from Bathynomus jamesi, assembly GCA_023014485.1. NCBI lineage: Eukaryota > Metazoa > Arthropoda > Malacostraca > Isopoda > Cirolanidae > Bathynomus > Bathynomus jamesi. The sequence continues at coordinate 151,963 of JAJOZX010004732.1, forward strand.
TCGTTCAAGATTTTTTACATTAGTTCGTAATTCTCTTTCATCCTAGCTTCAAAGACCTTCACCACCTGTTCATTTCAGGTGAGGTGAGGTTGGGCAGGTATGGGAATTACCGTGCCTTTATGTGATGCTGTAAAACATTAAAAAATAAATTATTTTTTTTTAGTAAAGTAAAATTTTTGTATTTTTATATATTTCTTTTTGCAGACGTTTAAAGGTCCAGTATCATCATCATCAGTACAAATAACCCCCTACTCTTTCCTTTCTCTCGGGCTAACCTTAGAGTGGATCTTAGGGTCTTTGTTAGCCTTAGCTTCTGTAGATCTGTAGATCATAATTAAATACAATTAGAAGTTATACACACACGAGTCTTGACAAAAGTACATAGACGCCTTTGGTTTTTGTATAGATTTTGATGTGGTAATAAAAGTCAATAAATAATAAAAAAATTTATTGCGTCAATATATTTAGAATCGTGCTGCTTTCCTCTCTCTATTATGTAAAGCTGATACACGTCCTGGCATTCCATTGATGAACTTGGCCATTTCTTCTCGAGGACAATTATCTATCGTGGTGTCTATTTATTTTTGTCAACCCTCTGTACAATTTTAAAATTAAAGTAAATTCGTATCAGGTCCGACACTGGTCAAAATCTTAATTAAGGTCATTCCCCGAGATAGGGAAACCACAAGCTTCCTCGTGGGTCGCGTACAGCGGAAGAATCGGTTCTCAAAAGTGGTTGGTTGCTTCTATTAAACCTTCCAGCATGCTAGTTGGCACGGAAGGAGCTTTAGTTTAATTCGTTGAATCTGTATTAGTAACGCTTTCAAAAAACGTACAACAATAACAATAAACGAATAACGATAGCGTGTCTTGCATTTGAACAAGGAACAATGATAAGACTATTCGCGTAAACAATCATATTGAAAGTCACTATCAAAAAAGGGGGATTTACTTACGAGGACAAAGTTTATTTCAGTTTATCTCACTGCGACCTCAAATTAGAAAAAAATAATTTTTATTTTCAGGACAGTATTTAAAGTACTTGGATAAACACTCGCCAACGGATCTTTTTCTGGGAGAACTACTTCAGGAAACCAAACTAACGAAGGAGCATTCATTAAGAGCCAAATGAGGGATTTTATTAATTTCGAAACCAAAGGAGCAAAACCTGTTTAAAAAAAAAAAAAAAAAAAATCAGTCCCAATTCCGTAAAAGAGAATTTCTGATAAACTGATTTAGCAAACTGATAGTAGGAGAAAAATCTTTCGAAATTTATTGTAACGTCACAAAATACTCTGTTTTGTGTATACTTATCCTAATTGCTCACCGTTCCTTCGTCAAGTGGATATCTTGTTTATATTAATTCTTGATTTTACGGCACCGTTAATTTTATTTTAAAACTGTATAGAAATTCTGATTGATATATTCAAATATTCAAATATAACACTCGCATTGAGCAAGTATTGAATGTCTCGTAATTGTATTTACACTTGAACTGGTGATGAATGAGATTGGATCTCGAAACGTCTGTAGAAATATATAAATAAGACAAAAATAAAATATTATCTTCGTGTCATCTGTATATATATATATAAAACTTCCGTCACATGTCCTCAAAACCACTTCGCATTGACAGTTATGAACAACTTATTGATTTCCTTTAGGTACGACTCTGTTTTCCTTTTGATTCTCTACATCTTTTACATCATTCTGATGGTGAACAACCGTCGGATGGAGGCATGGGCACACACACTCAATGTCCCTTTCAAGAGTGCTACGAGGGAGGAAAAATCTTCTCTCTTCGGTACCAATACGACCGTTTCGGGAGTGCCACAAGGGGAGAAGGACCAACAATCCACGGGAATTAACAGTCAAGGAGAAGGAATGGAAAGCCAAGGTAGAGAAAAATTGTTTAATAGTGCTGGTAGATTCTGAGGGTTGCCAACTTTTTATTTTTTTTCCATTTAGACAATTTCACAAAGAACCTGTTCGATATAGTTAAATACTCGTAGTATCAAGTACAAAAAACTAAAGGAAAAACCGGAAATGAAATAAGTTTTCTGAATTTTTTGAGTTATTCTACATTCAAACTCATTAAGTTTTTGCAGGTGGTCAAAAGGTCACTCAATACGCGTACGGTTCCATAGGTAAGAAGTGAAAAATTGTAGTAATCATGAATTGATTAACACAAGCTTATACTAACACAATTGGCACTTGAAATGTATTAGATATACGTTTAAGTAAAAACAGTACAACTTAAAATGCTATTATCGCTTACGCCTTTAGAAGTAACCAATTCAATAGTTAATGCTTAATCCTTATTCAAATTACATAAAAGGAAGTGTGTGTGTGTGTGGATATAATTGTGGTCTAGTGTGTGATAATTCACAGATGTAGTTGGGTAATTTTTTGTGAGGTAACATTTTTAATACCTCGGAACATTAAAAAATTTCTATACAAAATCTAGAAATATTTTTATTGTCGGAATAAAAGATATGTTGGTCCTGATTAGGTTAGGTTAGTGTAGATTAACGAGTACCTCACTATTTAATGACTTAACAGAAAACGCCCTTCTAGCTCTCATTTGCTTTCGAAACACTTATCGCCTCCTTCTCAGTTTGATGGCGCTAAGGTTAGGTTAAATTAGGTTTGGCTTACGGACAAACCTCTCCCTCTTTCGCTAGCCACTGCTGCTGACAAAAAAAATTGTTGTGAAAGGAGATTTATATGAAAGTTGGAAAAAGTATAATAAAAAGAATAACTTTGGAGTTCATTCACACCATGCATACACTTATCTCATGTACCCATTTACGCACTAGAGGATAATGGAAATAAAGGCTAGCATGAAACACTAGACAGCTTAATCTAATCTACACCATGCATTTTTTAAAGATTTTGTTAATTTATTTATTACGTAAAAGAAGTCATCATTTTATCGCCGCATCACTTCTTCGATGAATGTCAAAGATCACCGTGCCAATAGACTGACATTTTAAAATTCATAAATTATATTGCCATCTTCCGCACTGGAATTACTTAGATAAGGGAGCACTGATTCAGAGCACCTGCAGTTGGCCAGCACCCTCAATTTAAGAATTCCCCGTCAGTGTACAGCATGCGTAAATTTTTCCCTCTGTTTTTACAAAATTTTGCTACTCATTTTTTTAAACTTATGAAATTCTGCTGAAGAAGTTAAGTAGCATCACTGAACCTAAATATGTCTATTTGAAGATTTTGACTCCCAAGAGTTCTCATCTAGCTTTCCGTCTCTACCAACTGGGTATCATCTGAGAACTCATAGGGCTCTGAAATCAGACCAGGCCAGCGCCTCCTACTACATTTAATAGCAAAGGAACATTACTACTTCTACTTTATCCCAACTAGTCCTCCCTAAAACCTTTATATTGATTGTAGGGCGGGGGAGCGGGATAGGAAGGAGTAAACGAAAGAAGGGGGACACAAGTGATTTCCCAAAATAATTGAATATGGCTCTTCGGTGGTTTTGACTCCCGAGAATTCTCACCAATTAAATAAATAAAACTTTTGAAAAAAATAAAAAAAAGGCTTTCATTTGAGAACTCCCAGTGCTCCGATACCAAACCTAACCAGCGCCTACTACATTAACTACGAAAGAGAAATAGGACCATTCCCTATAGGCCTATACTAAATAAAATAGCATCCCAATTTATCCAAAATTTAATGTAAATTTGTTACCAAAATATTTCTCTGCCACGACCTCCCCGCCACGTCCCCCCCCCCCCCCACAATCACCCCGCTACGACCCCCGCCGTTGTTTCTCGTAATGTTCCTATCGACGAGGTCCAAAATATGATCATAATTTACGTTATAAAAACGATTTAAAATTTTTAAGCACCCGAGTTAATTCGCCTTTTAAACTCAGAGTTTATTTGTACAAATTCAACTCCCTGAATCTATCCGTCTTCGTATACTTTATTACTTAATGATGAAATAAGCTTCATTGTGGGGCGCTCAACCCCTTTTTACCATTCCTATATTGTTATTATTGATATAGGGAGACCCAAAATTGTACGCCATATTCTAAATAAGACCTAACGACTGGCTTAAGTAATGACAAAACAGAATCTTTAGATTTATTGTATATTCAAAATTTAAATTAAAAAATACAGTTTTCAGCTTGTATTTAGTCACAAATCTGTACGTGTTGCAGTTATTTTGAAGCATGCAAACAATTCATTTAAGAGTAGATGCGATCTGGTATGCTATGTAATTAATAGACAGCAGCTGTTGCTTTGGCGCTTATGGCTTATTAACTCTAATATCCAACTGTAAGAAGATATACTATCATGGGATACATCACGCTTTGATTCACTATTTTCATTTTATATATAATATATATATATATTCGCAGAATTTGCGGATTGCAAATATTGATGTTTACCAATATACCATTTTAAGGGCTGTAAGAAAGGTACTAATTATTATTAATTACCATCAATTAATTAATAAATTACTAATAAAAAACTAAGAAATTAGTTTTTATACGTTCAAGTGGAATAAGCCATATTTCATATGCAAATATATTCTGTAGCATTTATAGGCTTATTTAAGCAGATTTATAATATAATCCAACGAAATTCTTAACGATAAGGTTTCCCATCCGTCATTAATAGTGCTTCAACGATGATTACCTACACAGGTGGCTCCTTGCGAGGTTTCATGACCAGTTAGCGTCAGGTAAAAAAATAAAAATTAATGAAGGCAAATTTGACTTTCAATTAGGCTACAGTTGTTTTTATCTTTAATAGCTACGAGCGTTAAGGTTGTTTAGAAGGTCTCTCTACTGGAGGGTTGTTAATGTTTTTGGTAAACATTTCGAAACGCACTAAATATTTATGTAAAGCAATATTGTTATTTGAAACCTTTATTGAGGGATTCGAAGTGTTTAACTCCTCTTTCGAGTGAGGATTTGTAAATCTCGGAACTCTGTTCATTTACCGGAATGGAACACGTGTGGAATTCAATATTGCTTCTGCCGTAACTATTACAGTGAAATTATTACTCAAGTAATAAACTATTTTCAGTAGTGTAACGCAACTACTTACTCAGTAATCGTCACCCTTTTTTGAGTAACTAACAGTAACTAGTTATATTTTCTGGCCTAGTAATTTTAACTAACTAGTTACAAAAATCATGAATATTTGTAACTTGTACTAGTTACTTTTTTCTGTGAGGGCAACAAGTTAGTAACTACTTAACCTATTCTCACAAGCCTTTCTCCATTTACATATTGTGCACAGTGTAAGTTTATTGACAACATACAGTATATATCTGATGCTAATAGGATAAAAAAATTTTGTTTAGGCCTTAAGTCACAATCAATTTGAAACAAATAAACTCTTGGCAAATATTACTTGTCACAAAGTATTTTTATCAGGATCAGATGGTTGCTAAAACCAGGAAAAATGTCGAAAGTTATTTGAGACTAACTACTAACTGTAACTAGTTATTTAAGACAGTAACTACTAACTCATTAGTTAAAAAAAGGGACCTTTTCCAGTTTGTGTACCGTTTTTCATATAATTTATTTTTGAGAATTTTTTGTTAAAACTAACGAAAATATCACGACTTAACCTAACCAATTATATAATTATCAAGGGCGTACAGTTGATCTATTATTAATTATAACATTGTTTGTTTCTGGAATTGTATTTACTATTTACTAATAGATCAACGATAATTGGTTAGGTTAAGTCGTGATATTTTCGTTAGTTTTAACAAAAATATTCTCAAAAATAAATTATATGAAAAACGGTACACAAACTGGAAAAGGTCCAAAAAAAGTAACTATCACAACACTGACTATTTTTACCGTTAACTACTAACAATTCACCTGTATCGATCTCGTAAGAATTTAACATACAAAATGAAACACTTAAATGGCCGTTTTGATGTCATTACTACGCCATCTTCAAAGTAAAATGTGTGTTTATTATTAAGTTTTCATATTTACCCTTCATGAAAACTTAGGGATTACAATGAAGCGTCGGTATAGCTTTGTTTAACTTTCTTTATGAACTTATAGTATTAATAAATAATTAAGGTCGATTAATACGTTGAGTACGTAGGATTCACCATTGTGTTCATTGCACAGATTGAATCATTAAATTAATTACAGTTGTACCACTTTTACGACGTGCATGATTTAGCGAAGTTCCAAAGAGAACAAAAGGTTATATTCAGCTTAGCAACATGATAACTTTAAAATAGTTTCCTATCCGACATTAAAAAAAATATATTAACTTTTTCCAGACGAAGAAATTTTGGAATTGTGTGTACCACTTCTGAAAACCAACGACGGTGAGAGTCGTTTACAGTATCTGAAAACACTTTGTTTTGAGTGGCAAAGCACTGTGTGTGTGTGTGTGTGTGTGTGTGCGTTTGATGGTTTCCATTGGTTCCGGCATTTGATTTCGAAATAAGTTGGTTTAAAAGGGATTTATAACGACTCATTGTAAGGAAAATTATTTTACTGTAATTTTAACAACTGTAATTTATTCGTAAACAATTAATAATGAAATAAAAATCAATGTATTATTATAATTCATTGATATTAAATTTGAGAAAAAATAGGCAATTTCCAACAAGGTCGCTCCTATAATTAAAGTGTTATGAATTACACACGTTTAATTAAGGGGGGGAGGGTGAATCCCATTTATTTGATCTATTCTCGCTTCTGAAATTCTTTTTAAAATTATTCCTTTGAACGAAATGAATGTTCAGAAGACACTGGTAAGGAGAGAAAAGGAGATGTCCAGTAGAGGACGAGGAAGATGTGGGTGTATTGTCAGAGACTGGCTTTCAGGGGTATTTGAAGCGGGACAAGATGAAATTACGGGTTTCACTACGTTTACACCGATCCATTTTATTCATACTGAAGAGGATCAACCTGTTTCAAGACTAAATCCGTAACGTGACTACTTTTGAGAATATCTGAAACTTCGTGAGAAAAGGAATGAAGTTATCAATTGATTCTCTTCCCTCTTCAGCAAACTGGATCAAGAAACGAAGCGTGGAGCAAAGATATTCTTACCAAAAGCAGCTACAGTATAAGTTAAACCTTAGTTTAATTTCTTGTATGACGATAACTCAAGTAAATTGGTATATAAATAACTCAACAAAATTTAAATTAGTTACCCATAAAATGAATAATTAAGAACGTTAATGATTGAATTAGGTATTGGCAGATTTTTATAAAGAAAATGCCGACAACTTTTCATGTCTGTTCGTATGAATGTGAATTATTGAAGTTCAGAATGACGTCAAATGGGATCAAGAGAGCCTTGTTTTCTGTTCTCCAAAATCATCAGGATCAGTGGAAACATACTATTATACTGTAGAGATATTTCAAGAAGTTTTAACGTCTGTTTCTTTGTTTTATCAAATATAAAATGTAGGTTAATTTATCATACTTTAACACAAATTCAGTGTCAATTTTCTTGATGACCAAATATACGAGCAGACTAAAACTAATAGTATTGGGTCGATACGTAACCAAATTCTGAATTATATTAGTTTAATTTATTTCCAAACTTTTGGCTCAAGGAAATACCTTTATTCTGAAACACAAAAGTCAGAAAATCAGACTGAGGTAAATTTTAGACTTTTACTAAAGAATTAACTTACGAATGATCGTAAATTTCTATTTGGTCTGTGTGAAATGATTCGTTAGTACAGCTCGCATAAGTGTTGTTCCTTTGGTTTTGTCGTAATATGGAGTTATCGGGAACCAGACTTCTGCGCACAACTGTACATACATTACTTATTTTACTTTTGTTGTTTTCAAACAAGGATCAGCTCGCGACCGGTCATTCTTTAGCACCTCTTCTTTTTGTGAGATTTGATGAAGGAGAGAGCTACTTCCTACTCTTATCCTGCTTTCGTAACCTGTCACACAGGCTGGTCAGAAACTTAGCAATTTAAGCCTGATTTTGAATGTACTTAAATGAATATTGAGTAGATTACTCAGTTCCTTCTGTAGAATATCAAATAGTTTTTGGCCTAGTCTACTCACTGATTTTACACTTTTTGTTGTCACAATTGTTGGTCTTACTATCAAGATGCAAAATTTCCTGTTTGGTTATTAACAAAGGTTTGTATTTACTTTCTACAATTAGGAACTGATTTCCAAGTGTTTGCCATACATACAGTACATTGTTCACGTCATCTTTCAAGTGAATACAATTTCAGACAATTCGGGAGTAGTCACTAAATTTTATCCTTTGTTTCTATTGATTTGGACGTGAAGGTTCTCTGTAGGGGTTCGATATTTGCGGCATCTCGTTTTCTTTACGGATTTGCGAGACAAAAACAACGTTAAATTACCGCGGAAACTAAACTGTTCCATAATTTCAGCAATAGTTCGCTCTTCTTCCGCAAATGTAACCGCTCTTCGAAACGATTCTGTGATAATTAATTTTTTCCTATGACAGATTTAATACTGTAGCGTGTACCATAAATTCTGCGTTTATTGACGTTATTACTTCTATTAAATTAGTATCTGGTTTAGTATTTTGGTGTATTTATGTTCTCTTTCATTACGTAACGCTTTTGCTGTAATTGCGCGCTGTTGCCATATCTACGCAGGCGCGCTGTTGTCATATCTACGCATGAAGAAACGTATTTTGTCAGAATAAAAATAAATAAATTTTATATTAATGAAACGTATTTGAGGATTTGTTTAATAATTATATTAATCAGTTAATATTAATATATATATATATATACACACACTCTATAATAAATAATTCTCATTCATGATTTCTATATTGTTAATAATAATAAGGGGCCATTCAAAAACCACGTGGTCCTTAAAGGGGGGAAGGGGGTTCCTTATTTGACCATCAAGGGCCACATGGGGGAGGGAGGTCTTGACATTTAACCACGTGGCCACGTCCCACAGGACCAAAGAGTACAGCCTTGGGAAGAAATATAAATACGCTACACTGTATGCTCCAGTTAATATGTATGTATCCAATATGTTAGTATGTATCCAATATGTATGCTCCAATAAAAAATTTTTGAACGTTGAAAATTACATTTTTTAGTCAAAATAATATTTTCAATTAAAGAAACCAACATTTAATACAGTTTATTTAGAAGATACGCCTTCTAATCGTTCATTTACCTCAATAATATAAGAAATCTTGTATGGCACCTTACATAAGATTAAGAAGGTGTGGGGGTGACATCAGAAGACCACATGGTTTTGGAGGGGGGGGGGGGGTAAGTCATTGGCCACAAATGACCACAACGGGGGGGTGGACGAGTTTGAAAACCACCCGGAAAAGGACCACGCGGTTTTTGAATGACCCCCCTAATAACTATCTGTTTTATTTTTAATAAGTAAGAGCCCAGTAAAGCCTAAAGCTTAAAAAGTCCAAATTAACTGAAATAAATAGTCCAAATTTCAGAGTTATTTATTTTATGTTAAAATTATTGTAACGACAAATGTTAAATTGTATATTTATTCTAGCAATGTTATCAATTTTATCAAATGTTATTCAATTAACATAAAATGATTCATATTTTCGCTAAAATTTAATATTTCCTAAATTGATCTTTGAATATTTTTGAAAAAAAATTTCTTTTTCAATTTATTGTATGAATTTTTACCAAAGTCTTTAGATGACCACAAAATGAGTTTTATTCAAGTGAGTTTTATTCAGATGAGTTTCAGATGAGTTTTTCTTTCGAATACGGACGTTAGATTAACTTAAATGCTTTTCTTTTATGATAAAAATCCAGTTATTCTAATCAGTATCACGAGTTTTACCCTCGACTATTCCAGTCTCAATGAAATATAAATTTTTTTTTTTACTAAAAATACGATTATTTGTAATTTATAATATATACAGGGTGAATCAAAAGTCTGGAAACATACGAACTATGCTTTTCAATGCAAATGTATATGTACATTTGCATTGAAAATACTTCCTTTGTTTCCAGACTTTTGACTCACCCTGTATACTGTATTCAGGTTCCTTTGAGAATCTGTTCCTGACAAGCAAAGGTGATCTTTTACCGCAATAATGCTGTATTCCTTCAATGTTATATTCTTTTTTATTGTTTGAGTTAGAGTAAATTGCGGAAATACTGCGCACAAGGCTTTATTCCTGGTGCAATCTATCCTTTTTCTGTTTCTCAGAAGGAGACGTTATCCCATTTTGTGCTGCGTAACAAATTGTCAACTTAGACACCTCAGTGCCATCTGTTGACACTCGAGCGAGTCGTACTTACAATACATGGTGTGGGTCCCCGTTGACCATAAGCCATCCGTAATTGTGCACCTGCTGGAATTTAAATGTACAAGGACTTTTTCTTGCACTGCTACAGAAATTTTGCATTCCATGTACCAGGCCCTGAGAGTGAATTGTCTCGCAATTTATGTTGGTTGTACGTTAATTACGTTTCTCTCAATATCACAGGGCGACCTCTAGTCTGAGCCAGTCTTTAATTATTGCGTATCATTTTAAAACAAACATTTAGATTTTCGATCTTCATTTCAATCTTAGGCGGATTAAACACTGAATTAAATTGATTATTAAACATTTCGATAAACTCTTCTTTTGGGCCATTTGTGCAAACTCCATTATTGTTTTCTAACGGTCCGATATTTGTTATTGTTTTCTAACGGTCCGATATTTGTTATTGTTTTCTAACGGTCCGATATTTGTTATTGTTTTCTAACGGTCCGATATTTGTTATTGTTTTCTAACGGTCCGATATTTGTTAGTTTTCTAACGGTCCGATATTTGTTATTGTTTTCTAACGGTCCGATATTTGTTATTGTTTTCTAACGATCCGATATTTGTTATTGTTTTCTAACGGTCCGATATGTTATTGTTTTCTAACGGTCCGATATTTGTTATTGTTTTCTAACGGTCCGATATTTGTTATTGTCTTCTAATGGTCCGATATTTGTTATTGTTTTCTAAAGGTCCGATATTTGTTATCGTTTTCTAACGGTCCGATATTTGTTATTGTTTTCTAACGGTCCGATATTTGTTATTGTTTTCTAACGGTCCGATATTTGTTATTGTTTTCTAAAGGTCCGATATTTGTTATCGTTTTCTAACGGTCCGATATTTGCACTGTGTTTGTACATCTATTTAGCAAAGGTGTAAAAAAATATTTTTGGATTTTTTTTAATTATTATTTTTTTTACAACTTTTTCAGTTGTTGTTCTTGTTGTTTTCAGTTGTTGTTGTTGTTATTTTCCATCGAAAAATTTCGAAATGAATGTTCGTTTAAGTTAATTTCTCTTTCGCTTAAGAAGGGGAGTTAATGAATAGGGTTTGTATGGTTTCTTTTGTTAAAAGAAATAGACAAGAAAAAAAATCTTTTTTTTTTTACTTTTTCCTCTTTGATTCTTCTCTATTTTCCTCTTATTTCTCGTAAATAGTAAATCAAAATAGTTTCACTTTTTCAAAAGAAAATAACAATTGGGAGGTATCACGGTAAATTCAATATAGACAGAAATAAGTTATCGGTTTTCAATCAAACGTTCGAGATATATTCCAGAAGAATTGAACGTGTTACATCAAAATTTAGAGGGAAATCGTATGAAAAGAAAAATGATGTTCTGGGTTAAAAACATTCACGTTGAATGTTTTTCAAAACTTGCCAAAACCTGCTAAATATAGCAAGTGTACTTCTGAATACACGAAAGGCCTTAGAATAATTTTTCTTTTTCCTCCTGGGTTTGCATCATATATATATATATATATATATATATGCACTAAAATCACAAAATAACACGTGATCTTATTAATAAGCAAACAACCACAGGGAAAAGGAAACACAAAGTCCGAGCGCTTTCGTGATATATTCACATTATCATCTGTTCCTTCTTGATAATGTGAATATATCACGAAAGCGCTCGGACTTTGTGTTCCTTTCCCTGTGGTTGTTTGCTTATATATATACATATACTGTATATATATATATATATATATATATATAGAGATAGAGAGAGAATGCATACATATGTTACACCAATTTGTAAATTAGCCCATTTCATGAACTGATCAAGACGTGCTCATTTCATGAAATGGTGAATCAGGTTGCCCATTTCATGAAACGAGCATTGGGTTAGTATGGGTTTTAAATTTTTGTACATAATATTTACAAGACACAAATATTTACAAGACACGAATATTTACAAGACACGAATATTTACAAGACACAAATATTTACGAGACACAAATATTTACAAGACAAATATTTACAAGACACAAATATTTACAAGACACAAATATTTACAAGACACGAATATTTACAAGACACGAATATTTACAAGACACAAATATTTACCAGAGTAGACATAAAATTTTCAAATCTCATTTCTGGAACTTAAATTTAAGCTTAAAAATAAATTTTGAGAGAATTTTACAAAAATGTGAATTGCTTTTGTGGGAACAATTCCCTATTTCGAACTATAATAAAAGCAATCAGAAAATATACTACAGGGTGAGCGAAAAGTCCCTGTGCACCTTCCACTTCCAACACAGTGCAAGTACAGGTTCACTACACATCTTGCAGGTGCATAGGGACTTTTCGCTCACCCTGTATAATTCAAATATATATATTTTTTAAAATTTTCCCTGAACGTGCATAAACATGGTGTTCCACATATACAGTATATAATATATATATATATATATATATATTTTAGTGGTGGACCGGATATCCGCATCCGCACTTCTGACTGCGGATGTTATGCGGATATTACCTCTAATAAATTATGCAATTTACAATCAAATTAGCTTATAAAGTAGCTTATAAGGCCCAGTCATGCACATTTCATGTAAAGTATTAATTATTAATGAACAAACAAATATATAAACCTGAAAATATAAATAGGTGGTAACACAGAAAATTGAATGAAATGTTTTATTCAATTTTCTGTGTCTGAAACTCTTGAGAAAGTTATTTTTATCATAATGAAAACATTAAGATTAATTTTAATTCTTATGTATTGCCTGCCATAATAATAATATCACGAAATTTGAAAAATTATGTCATATATTCAATAATTATTATTCATAATTCTATATTATATTGAAAGATTAACTAAATATCCGCATCCGCGGATATTGAAATTAAAAATCCGCATCCGCAAATGTTGAAAAACTGACATCCGGTCCACCACTATATATAATATATAATATATATATATATATATATATATATATATATATATATATATATATTATATTATATTATATATATATATGTTACGTCAATGTCTAAAATCAGGCAATTTGTAAACTGACCAAATTTTAAGCAATGTGTCAATTGTGATACACCGAAACCTAACCTAACCTAACTTTTCTGTAATGCTGCATATGCATGCCCACTAGTATTTCCCAATTTCCTAACAAGGTTAGGTTAGGTTTTGTGTGTATCACAATTTGACATATTGCCTGAATTTCAGTCAGTTTATAAATTTCGTTATTTATGTATAATCCTTAGTGTGTAAATTTTACTTTTAATTCATAATAAAGTGTTGTAAATGAAATATGATAATTATTCATAATTTTTTACTACTTCATGAACCGAGAAAGCTTTATATTGCTCATTTCATGAAATGAGCAGTCTGAGTAACCATTTCATGAAATGAGCAACTTTCCTGCTCATTTTATGAAATGGGCACTAGTTTTGATTAGTTCACGAAATGGGCTATTTCACAAATTGGGCGTAACACATTCATACATTATCCGAAATCTCATTTCCAAAATGGGTTGGGATGAGAAGGCAGACGCGCTCGGATATAGAATATAAAATAATTAATCACCCAGATCAATCATTCACAATGTTCATCCACCTTCTTCTTGGCTTCCCTCTTCTCCTCCTCCTTTCGCAAACACACTTATACACACACTTTTCATAACTCTGTCATCTTCCATTCTTTCAACATGTTCAAGCCACTTTAACACATTTTCTTCGGTTTTCATTTCTACTGACTTCTCAACATCATATCTGTCCACAATCACACGATTTCTCTATCAATCCGACGCACGCCACACATACTTCTCAAATTATCCATCTCAACTGCTCTTACCCTTGACTTCTCTCTTTCATACCATGTCATTGTTTCACATCCATAGGGAAGTGCTGGTACTAACACACCTTCATGTAAACATCTCGCAGCATTTCTACGCAATCTCCGCTTCCTCACAACCGTTTTCAGCGCCCCTGCCACCTTTCTTCCTTGAAACACTACTACTACTAATTTCATCCGCACTCGTACTTCTTTTGTTCAAAACACATCCCAAATACTTAAAAGAATCTACCACCTCTAGTGTTTCACCGTTCACCGTCACATGACAGTTCAAATTTCCCTCACTCTCCACATTTAATTTCTTGCTTTAAGTCACATTCACTCAACAATTTTCTTTCACACACCGCCACAAAACTCTTAACAGCCTCTTGCACATCACACTCACTCTGATCAGATAGCACAGCAGCATCCGTACACAACAGATTCAATAGATTCAAAGCAAAATATCTAATAACACAAGCTTTATTTGCCAAAAGTGTTTTACGAGATTTTTAGCATATTGTATCAAGATGGTCAAGACCTTTAGAAGTGGGGGAGAGTTGTATGAAAAGGTGAAGCAACAAAAAACATTATAACTTAAAAAGTTTTTATCCAATGAGATTCAAACTTTGTACAGATACTTAACAAATAGAATCATAAAAACGGTGCAAATTTCATTCAAATCAGTTCCTAAGTAAAGAATTGGTGAGCAACACCAACGTCTCCCCTTAATTTCCTTCTCAACTGTTTGTTTTTTCTCATTTATTCTAAACTTGTTTAAATATTCCACAATCCATTTTCTTTGGCGGAAAAGTGAAATGATTTTCCTTATGTCGTTACTTGTATTTTTTAAGTTTCATTGATATGAATTCTATTAATATAAACTTAATTTTACTTTATCTTGTACTGTAGAATGGCGTTTGTGTGACGTTTTAACTTCACTTAAAACTTTCCACTTAATTTTTAATCAGAATTGATCAAAATTGAGAGCAAAATATTTCAAGATTTTAATTCCTTGAGTGTCTTTTTTTTTTTTTTAAGAGCTTCAGTAGTATGGTCTCAACAAAGTTAAGTGGGGAAATTGGGGTAGGAGTAGGTGGGAGGGTGACATTGAGAGGAAAAGGGATAGACATGAGAAAAGGGGGTGAGGGGAAAAGGGTAAATGAGAGGGAACCTCACGAACCGCTAGAAGGTGCTGGAGGGGCTAATCCCTTAAACTCCCATAGGAAATCATTGTGAAAATGGAAGCGCGATTGTTACTTTTATATATATATATATATATATATATATATATATATATATATATATATATATATATAAAATTTTTATTATTTATTTATTTTTTTATTATTCAGTTTATTTTGTATACGTTACTAAAGGGCGAGTTGCTCTTTGTTATTTATCTATTAAGATTTAAAATCTGAGCGAGGGATCCAAAGGATGGCATACGTCCAGATGCGCTAATCCCATCTGAAGAAGTAGAAAAAAAGACACGGAAATTGTTTTGTTTTTGACCTTTTGCCTTTGGGTTGATATACGAGTATATAACAAGAACTAACAATTACAATCGCGTCTTTCTTCATAAAGGATTCTCTATGAGGATTAAGGGATTAGTACCTCCTTGGCATTTAGCCGTACGTGATGTTTCCCCCGACTTACCTTTTTTTTTTCAGCTCACTTTCCTCTCATTCCCTTTTTTCATTTCCGTCACTTTTCCCTTCAGTTTCACCCCCTACCCCTACCCTACGTCCCCAACTCAACTTCGTTAAAACCATACTACTGCTTTGTATTTTGAGTAAATTATATACTTTTTGGTATATAACACCCAGATAAATTATCATGCAGTTGTTATATCCATACTCAGATCCACTACATTCTCCTTTCGTGTCGCCTCTGTAACTTCTTGAGTGAAAGTGTAGCGCTTTTTAAATTTCAAAAGTATTTTTGTTTGAATTCGGTTCTCCTCTGATGGACTACCATGAAAATGTTTGACATAAACCACATCATTGATCCTCTCCTAAGTGAACAAAGGAAAATAAAAGTTTCCGCAAATTAAAGTGTTTGGAATTGGGGTCATCATTGATCTCAATACATTCTCAATTTCAAATGTTGATTTGGGGGAAATTTATGATTATCAGATTTATTTGTTTGGCGATATTCTTAAGATATGCAGCGTTTGCTCCTCTTCTGGATAACCTAACACTGCCCTAAATATATACTGTAATTTTTTATTACTACTTCAGTGTCTTCCGCACAATTTTCACATCCAATTTGGCATTTTCGATATTTCTTTGTATGCGGAAAGGAGGGGCCGAGGGCGAATACCCGTAAAAACGCCACCCCGATAGAAGAAGAGAGCCAAAATTAAGGTCCAGGGTTTTTGAGATGTCTGGACACTCTGCGTTTGAAATATTGGAGGTCATTGACAGGGGGAAAGATGGATTGAGGAAGACTGTTCCAGAGTTTACCGGTTGAATAGATGAAAGACTGAAAATACCAATTAACCCTTGCGTTAGAGAGTTGGACAGAAAATGAATGAGAATGTGTAGAAAGTTTGGTGCTGCGTGCTCCCCTTGAAGGAATAGGCATGAAGTTAGCGAGTTCAGAAGAGCAGTGTCCGTTATAATAGCGATAGTGAGCGAAGAGAGAGGAATTGAAGAGAGTCAGTAAGAGGCGGGGAATTGATGAGACGAAAAGCCTTTGATTCCACCCGGTCAAGTAGGGCTGTATAGGTTGAGCCAACCCACACATGAGAAGCGTACTCCATACACGGGCGGATGAATCTGTATTAAACATATTACCCTTATAGTTGAGTCCCCTATTAAGGTATGTGAAAATTTTAATTTTAAATTCATCTTTGAACTATATGATCTCCATACATTTCCTACTTTAACAAAATGGACAATGGGTCTGGTGTTGTAAGTGTTGATAGTGTGGGTTGGGTGCTACTGTTGGTAGTTCATAGCTTACATTTGTTGTATTTGGTAAAAGTAGTTGTGATGTAATTATTTATATTGGTGTTGAATGCGTTTCTCTTGGTGGGGGAGATATATGAACAAATGTGAGGATATAATTTCTGTTTAGTTGTGCTGTTCTGATCCACTCTATAATAAGAAGATTTATATGGTTTCTCAAGTCTCTTAATTGCTTTCAAAAGTTTTTGTCTTTTCGGTCGCTAACTTACACCTGCTACATTGGCGTGATTCCTCCATAACGCTTTGACATGAAAGTGAAGACCTTCCATATTCGTACGTTTTGTTTCTGCGTTATAGAAAAGTTGCCTATATTTGGATGATTATATCTTACTCCGTGTAGACAGGTTCTCCTTTTATCACGAATCATTTTATTGGATGGTAAAATACGCTTGAAATCCAATTTACACGAATCTTCTTCGTTTTACCAATTTTTGTTTGGCTTCTTCTTTCTCCCTTTTTCCTTTATTTCCTATGCATTTACGAGTGATTTACATCAGAACTCTTCTGCTGCTGCATACTTACTTATAGTGTTACCACTGTCAGTACTTAATTTGTCCTCATTTCCTCATACATTACTTATTTCATACACATGCAAAGGCAAATTCATCATTTAAGTGTATAATTCCCAACAGAAATGGGATCACCTGAAAATCAGGGCTCCCCAGCATTCGTTAGTTAGCCTTATAAGAAGGCCGGGGGCCCTGATCTTCAGGTGATCCAATGATGTTCGGTAACTTTCGTATTGGTAACACTCACGACAACTGAGTGTTTTATATATATAGCGGGTGCTACCACTGACCTCTAAAGCAGAGGTCCCTTGTTCGAATACTGGTAGTGGTTAACTTTACATTATGTAAACTCTCGCGCTTTATATGTTATTTTCGAGTGTATATATATATATATATATATATATATATATATATATATACGATTAAAGTACACAGACAGCAGTGTTTATACCCCTCAGTATTTCGACTTTAAACTTTTGAATAATACACAAGTGGTTCATTAACTTTTAATTCTGACACCAACTTTTTCCTAGGAGGGAATGGAGTGAAGTCTATAGACACCACAGAAATTGAGGCAGCCCAGCCCAAGTCCATGGTTCCGGAGAGAAAGGTATGGTATAAATATACCCCTTCATCAAAAAGGGCAGTTTTTCATTCCTTAGAGCTTTAGAGGGGTTGGGTAAGCAGGATTTGCTCCGGAAGGGAAATATATATAATCCAAACATTACACTCAGCACGCGCAATTGATCATTACCAGGAATAAAATATGATCTCAATTTGGAAGATTTCATTTGCTTTTCATGAAAATATATATATTTTTGTATGCAGGAAGGAGGGGCCAAGGGCAAATGCCCGCTAAAGCGCCCCTCACATAGAAGAAGAAGGGAGCCAAAATCAAGGTTCTGGGGGTTTTTCGAGATACCTAGACAATCTGCGTTTGTAATGTAAATAACAAAAGGTAATGATAACACTCTCATAAACTAAAAAATAATAATTACGTTCAATATAAACGAGGTTCTCAAGCCTAAAAAATAAAACTCAGAACTTCGACTCCAAAAAAAATAAGAATTCCGTCCCAATAATAGGAATATCCATAATATATCGTTAACATTTTATTCTGAGAGACAAATCAAATGAAAAAATAAAAAAATAAAAAAAATAAGAACAAATTTGTTCTTAGAAATAAGGACACTTGAGAACCCTGAGTATATATATATATAATTTGGCACCCAACAAATTCTTCAATCGAAAGTTGTTCCCATTTTATACGTGATAATAATTAGGGGAAATTGTACATATGGCATACGTCACAGTTGAGTTTAGATTCGTAAAGGAAAGATGTGTGTGTGTGTGTGTGTGTGTGTGTGTGTGTGTGTGTGTGTGTGTATACGCTCATGGATTTATCAGATTTTATACAAAATGAGAGAGTGAAATGAAATGGTCACAATTTAAAGGATTTGGAAGAGAGAGAATCATTTTTACGAAATGTAAATTCGAGCCTAATTTGTAAAAAGATGTAAAAGCAATTTGTGTGTCGTTGTTAATGTAAATTCCGGTACTTGTGAGTTATCTGTCGCCACTTTTTAATATTTTTTTATTTATTTATTTTTATATATTAAGAGAAGAGGATTCTTTATACTGTACGGCATTGACGATTGGTTAGGTTAAGTCGTGCTAGTTTGGTTAAATAAAACGGTATTTAACCAAACTAGCACGACTTAACCTAACCAATCGTCAATGCCGTACAGTATAAAGAATCCTCTTCTCTTAATATATAAAAATAAATAAATAAAAAAAATATTAAAAAGTGGCGACAGATAACCCACAAGTACCTAAATTCCTTTTAATTACACGTTTATTCGTTCGTAATATAACTATTTCTGTACATTCACTCCAAATTAAGGTGTCATTAAAAACGAATATTGATTAGTATGAATTTTGCCTATCCACCAGAGGGGGTAAGTTACGTTAGTACAGCAGTCAGGGGTGAATCTTTTACTGAAGTTAGTCGTAGTTATGAATTATGCCCAGTGGGTGTAATTATGCCCGGTTAGGCGTACGCGAGGTTAGGTGGTTAGTACTAGTTTCGTAGTTAGTACTACTAAAAAAATTCTGCCGTATGTTGTATTTTAAATTGTTTCACTATATATATATATATATATATATATATATATATATATATATATAATGTTACAGTCAATGTCTAAAATTAGGCAATTTAAATTTATAAATTGACTGGAATTTTAGGCAATTTGTTAAATGCTCGATTTACTTATTACCTAATTAAACCTAACCTAGCCATGAATTTTTAGGAAAAAAATTTAGGAAAAAGAAAAACGATTCCAAGGCCTTTCGTGTATTCAGAGCTACACCTCGTCAGGGACGTCCCTGACGAGGTGTAGCTGTGGATTTGTAGCATTTATTAATTTCACGTGTTTAATTGTGAAATTCATCCCATATATATATATATATATATATATATGTGTGTGTGTGTGTGTGTGTAATATACTTCAGTTAAAGAATCGTAATTAAACGACAAACGTATGCACCGACCTAAAACGTAGAAGCGAACAAATATTGGGTCGGATTCAGACCAAATGCAAGTCACGTATTCTTACTGAAGGGAAAGAGATTTTAGAAGGTTTAATACCTGTAATATATGCATGCAACCTTCAGTGGATTAAACTTGAATCTTATCAGACTTAATTAAGAGGGGAATTTCACTCACATTGTTTGAACTTGTACCAGTTACGAAATATCTGTGGCTCATTATAATAAATCCAATAAGCAGAATGAAGATGCCAGTCCATGGGAGGTGCCCGTGGGAGTTTGGGAAAGAATCGTGTGGGGAACGACATTGCCTATCGTCACAGTTCACTACGTAACGGTTCCTGACGCGAGAAAGGTGAAGTGGAGGCGTTGGTACATTCTCACTTTCATCATGAGCATGCTCTGGATCGCGGTTTATTCCTACATCATGGTTTGGATGATCACAATCATTGGTAAGTGGCTTTTATCGCTCTTATGAAGTACAATCAGTGTGAAAAGGACGTGCTAGGCTGCTGTAAACTTCTACTCTGTCCAAGGAAAAACTGAATGTTTACGGTATCTCTCCTCATACATTTTAATGCTGGCACGGTATTATTCATATTTAGGCATTTACACTAAGTAGGTGAAATTTCTCAAACATCCACCGGATTCCAAATCAAACAACGAACCTGAATAATGATACTACAGACTGCTCGTACCCTGCGAGAATAATCCTCGGTTCTCATGTGAACGTTATCAAATGTGATACAACCCGCAAGGAAAAATTAAAAACGATTCGGAGTTCTTTCCTCCTTTACAACAAGACCTTATCAAGATGATTCTGTGGTCATTGTTAATTACATAGAGAAATATTGCACTATTATTTCTAGAGTATCCAACATTTTCTTTGTGTTGTTTTACTCTTGTTTCTAGAGCAGTTTCTCAGCCGGATTTTCTCCACGATGTCAGGGACTTAGGTCGGCGTGACCCCTTATCATACAGGGGTAAACAAATTCACAAAGCGGGTTTTTTTTTTTGTTCTTTTGCGCACAAATCACTACTACAGCGGTAAACAAATTACGACCCGGGGGGTCGCGACCCACCGTTTGAGAAACACTGTTCTAGAGGCTTGCCTGTTTGGCCGATATACTTCAAGTTGTATAAATGTCCATAAATAATCATTTAATCGGTGAAGCAAATCTTTTCAAGTAGTTTTGAGAAGCCGGGGTCACACAGCAGTAGTAGGCCTCTAATTATCGCTGAATAGAATGTTCCTATATTTATTTTTTACAGGGGGCAATATATATACTGTATATATATACCTTCATAAACTCGGCACGAATATGACTATGAACAAGCATGGCTAACAAAAGCAAACATTCTATGCTCATTTGATAAATCATTTATACCTGGGGAAGAACTTGCCTGTAACTCTTTAACCAAACTTAATTTCAGGAAATGAATTCCATGTATTTTCACTGGACCCTCCCAAGAACGTTTCATTGCCGCCTACATTGAGATTAACTCTCCTCACGCTGTTAAGAATGTTTGAGTAGTGTGTTTTCCACAACCTTGCAATTTCTTCCTCCAAAGAGCTCATCAGTTGTTGAGGGGAGGGCATTCTTGGTCTTCCAAGATTTATTATTATTAACTTAGCTTCACATGCTTTTAAGTTTCGAGTGGACTCGTTTTCCTGTTTACATCGTCATATCGAACACTAATTCTAATCATATTCGTGTAAAGTTCTCCAATTCTCAGTCTATTAAGAACATACTATATATGATATATCGTATAAGCATCTTTTGAGTCCCTCTCATCTTTGAAAGGGACTCAAAAGCTGCTTATACGATTCTATAAATAGATTCTATAAAATTACTCCACCCGGGAATAATTTTAATATGGCAACTGTAAGATTCCATGAAAGTCCTGCTTGTGTCCCTTAGTATGGATACTGTATCACTGTAATACATATTTGTGAGTTTAAAATGAGATTCATTTAAGCAGGAATTGCTATAGGCAATTTGCAGTATTTCTAAATTATTATAAAGGCGTTTTCTCTATAGTTTTTTTTATATCTATAAATGAAAGGTTTTACAGTTTATTAAGAAATTATATATACAGTATACTCTTACTCTATTTTCATTTCAGGGTTCACGCTTGGTATTCCTGATACAGTAATGGGACTCACTTTAATCGCTGTTGGAGTGTCCGTTCCCGATGCCTTGTCTTCGTTATGCGTGGTGAAACAAGGTGAGCTTTGTGGTTCATAAGATTATTTCTTCGGACAAACGCAAGCGGATTTTTTGTGCTCGTATAAGATTTTTTTTTTAATGTTTCTAGACGTACAGTTAATCGTTTGGTAGTCATTTTTTGTGCAGGAAGGAGGGGCCAAGGGCGAATGCTCGTAAAAGCGCACGTCTCCTAGAAGAAGAAGAAGAGAGCCAGAATCAAGGTCAAAGGTTTTCGAGATGGAAGGACACTCTGCGTTTGAAAGATTGGAGGTTATAGACAGGGAAAAATATCTATGAATGTTTGTTAACGTAACCTTTGCTGAAGGGAACGTTGAGTTTTTTGGTCTGTTTGTTTAACGTCCTCCTTCATTCACTTTGAAACTTATGTTCTCTCGCTTGAAAGTGTTCCTTAGTGTATGGACAATATTTTCGTTTATTTTATTCAGGAAATACGAACACGTGTGTACGTACGAACACGTGTCGTATGTAGCACGTTTAGTAATCCATTGCGTATCACAAATTTTATCACAGATTTTGAACTGCTATCACCTAGCCTCGATAGGATATTACGAACGGCTGGTATTGCCGTAGGTCTACCTATGCGAAGGTGGCATAAGCGCCGTGCCACCTCATTTTAATATGATGAAAGATATTTCGAGTAACGGATGGATCGACGAATAATTCAATTATTTGTTAACAGGGTTTGGCGATATGGCTGTGAGTAACGCGATTGGAAGTAATGTGTTTGACATCCTCATCTGTCTTGGGCTTCCCTGGTTCTTGAAGACGGTCGTCGTCGATCCGGGGTCCGTCGTCCCCGTGGAAAGCAGAGGTAACAACAACAACAACGTTTTGCAAACGGGTTATGAGATAAATGGCTCGATTTTGCTCACGAGTAGGATATATTACGCGTTCTCTCTTCGTGTCGTTCAAGGTTATAATGAAAAATTAGAAGGGAAGTCGAAATTCAGAGCCATGAGCTGTTAAAAGAAGAGGAATAAGGAATTTACTATAATTACAGTATAAGTACATTTAAGTTATATTCTCATTTGGGTTAGATGATCAGTCACGTGAAAATAGATGATCAGTCACGGGAAATAACACTCAATTACCCATGATCTTTTATATCAAATAATGAAGAAATTTGATGAATGAAATTTGTGGAATAACAATAATAGTCAATGTTGATTTCATTCTTTACGTTTGTGGAAATTTGCAATTTCCATTACAGTTGCATGTGAGGTTCGTGAGATAGCATCAGCGATAGTTTCCAGGTGCCGTTTTGGGAGTACTAATCGAAGTTGTTTAACCTCCTACGTGATATCAAAAGTTATTTGACGGAGGAAATCTGCAGCTTTTTGCGGGCCACGCCGTGGCCAGTGTCATAAAGCCGCTTGTTTCCCTTCAGTCAGCGTAGTTAAACGACATTAGGGCTGGAGCAGGGTTGTCTAATCATCTCAGCGCTTGCACCCTACACCTCTAGCTAGAATTTAGAATCAAGAAGTTTCTCGATAACGAAAAAGGAGAATGTAAAACGTTTAAAATATACTTGTAAAGTTGTAAATACATTCTTTATTACTAAACAAAATTACGCGTTTTCATTTCGGCCGAGCTTGACAGAAAAAACAACAGGCAATAACAACAGACAACAAATCAGTGAGACGGATGCTTTTGCATCTTACTCGCGAGCAGTTTGAAACGAGGAAGACTGCTTAAAATGCCAGACGCATGTCATGCTGGCAGTCAAGGTGGTTTCTATGTTTTGTTTTTATGCTGACAAGAGCGGAGAAGCCTGCTCGCAGAGGTAACGAACGGGAAGAAGGTTTCAATTGCTTGGCCCGGACTTGCGTTTTTTAAAGTAATAAATTATAGAAAATATATCTTTTTAAAATATTACAAACTAACAGTTGAAGTATTTAAGGCTTTAAATGCCCTTCGAAGTGGGTATTGGAATATTAAGCGGAGGTATTTCTCTAGAATTTATATTTTTTCTCCTTTTCGGAGCAGAAAAAACAGAAAAGAAGTAAAAATATATCTCAGAGACTTGTCAAGCACCCCCTGGAAATGCTTCGTGCACCCCAGTTTCGACAACCTTGGTCTAGAGAGTAAATGGATGGAAGACCGTCCTTTGCGTCCAGATTATGTAGCGCCCTATGGTTCGGATGTCACGTAAAGCTGTAGATCTTATCCTTCATATGACTTTAGGTGTTGCGAAGGAGAGTAAACAACCCCATCATTATAAGTTATTTGTTTAGTGTAGCTTATTTTTAGTCTATTTATTATACCTTTGAAATAGTTTTTTACTTCTTGCCACTTTTTTTACAATGAAAGATTGTCGCTTTTGCATTCATTTTTCTGTTTGTTTGTCACTTGTTTGTTAACCATTACTGATGCCTTTATCGCCCCCTAATACTGATTCGGAGGAACTAGAAAGAAATAGTGAACAGTGTTAACTCGTTTAAGTGTTACGTGTAAAGTAAAAAGATACAAATGTATCTCAGATTTCGCAAAATTCGATTGATCGCTTATAATAGGTTGAAAATGTGATCAGTTACGAGTTAATGATCATTAAAGTCTAATGATTTCATTAAGATTTTTTTAATACGAAAATGTCTCTGGATAGAATTCCGCCCCCAATTTTTTTTTTTTTTTTGAAGTAACGCATAGAAATCTGTCGTAATATATCATAACGTAATGTAATGTCGTAAAGTAAATATCAATATTCTAATAAAATACAGTGGTTGATCTTTTAAATTGGCTTTGAATGGAAGGTCATGCATTCATTTCGTCAGTCGCAAATATCGGACAAAAGAGAAAATCCACTTGTAAAATATCGTAAAAACAAAAATAATTGATCACACTCAAAGACAAGCTAAATACGATATAATTTATCACAGTCTACAGGGTGTCCATAAAGTCACGCATCATAGGAAAAAACATTTTGCTTATTTATTTATTTTGTTTTATTCATTTGTTCGAAATGATTCCCACCAATCTCAGAAAACATGTTTGTAAACGAAAAAGTAGGTTTCTTTGAATGTTCTTCAACATATTTGGCCTGATAGAGACATAAATAAATAGACATTGTTTATGTTCCTATGATGCGTAACTTTATGGACACCCTGTAGAAAATATATAGGATTAAGTTTATAAAAATATAAAGGAAAATAAACATCATGAACGGTGTCCTTGGAGGGACATCAGACCAAATTTATGGTTGTGCAAAAGAGAGACCAGCAACACGTGATCAGAACTAGTATTGTTGCAAATCTAAGCAAGAATTCATTTTATTGCAGATTTCCTTGAAATTCATATCGTCTGTATCTCGGTTTATGGAAAATTTAGCTTCACCTGCCATCAGAGAAAGAGTAATAGCTTTATAGTAAAGTTTTCCACAGTGAGTCCAATCAATCCATAACTTCTGGGTTTGACTTCAGTCAAGAAACTGGTTTTACCTTTTTGCCGTAGGTGTCACCCCTTCGGGTAGTTTCTCATGGGTGGCGTAAAAGCCATAATCATCCCACTTGATGAGGGAAGAGGGTTTTTGCCACAATTTTCTGACTACTTTATTTAAATTAGTGACCAATGTGGTCTTTCAGAGCCGATGTCACACCCCACTGCTACTCGCAGGCTAATAAGACACACACTTGCAAAAAACTTAACTTTATAAAAGAGTAAACTATTAATATTTATGAAATACTTACAATATTTCAAATATTTCTAAAATATTTCTTATATCTGTAATGGAAGAATGATCTCGAAGTGAAATTAACTGGAATAAACAATACAAATTTCGGATTACCTGAAGATCAGGGCCCCCAGCCTTCGTTAGTTAGCCTTATAAAGCTAACTAACGAAAATATCACGACTTAACCAATCGTTAGGTAAACTGTACGCCCTTGACGATTGGTTAGGTTAAGTCTTCAGGTGATCCCAAATTTCATTCACCAAATTGGCCAACTGAGAATGAAATTAGTTATTATCATTGGTTAGCTCATACAATTTTGATAATAAATAATCCAGTACGAACTTCTAATGTACTAATAGGTTAGTCCAGCAATTTGGGAGTTGTGCTCAATTGTGTCAGTAGTTACACAAACCAATTAAATAAATTTGTAACACTAAATTTTGGTAAATTTTCAATTTTGTTAATCGGTAGTATTAAGTATACATTAGAACTTGCCACAATGTATCTTTATCACTTTATTCTTAGGTCATTACCACGCTAGCTATACCATTCTCACTTAGTGAAGCACTTCATACACACGTGAGATTAATTTCACTCATCACTGTCTCAGGTGAGACAATCCGGAATGTCTGCACATTAAATGATATTGGGCTTAGTTACTTTGGATCACCTGAAGATCAGGGCCCCCATGTATTCTTGTTTTTGCTTTACAGTACCAAATAATAAATTAAATTGAATGCCCGGTTAGGTCAACTGTACGCCCTTGACGATTGGTTAGGTTAAGTCGTGATATTTTCGCCACTTTTAACGAAGATATCATTTGGTAATTGAGGCTGGGGGCCCTGATCTTCAGGTGATCCGTTACTTTTGTATTTAACCTGTGTTAGTGTGCTTCTAAAGTCTAAACAGAACCTATCCGTTTCACTTAGATAACTAGAACTTTCTTGAATACACACGGTAAAATAAACTTCAGGTAAACTGTTCTACTTGCAAATACTCCTGAAAAGTTTCTACTATCCTTTCACTCGACTTATATTTGTGCCAATTTGCAGCCTCTGTACAGTAGGCCTATAAGGAACTCTTCCTGTCTAGCAATCGCTCTCACTTCGTTGCGGGTGGGGTCATTGTATACTTCTACACTCGTCAAAACTGAATTTACAGACATATCCACAAGCTAGCTTTTCAGTGCAGCCACTGATTTTGACCTTAAAACTGATATTTGTGATACAATGCACCTTATCACAGCTTTTCTACACTACTATAATATTTATTTACCCAACTACGTCAAATGAAGTACATGTTCTCAACAACTAAATAATTCTGTACTTCACGGTCTACCTATCAACATTCTTATACGACATCCACATGTAATTTTGAATACCTCTTTAATTCATAACAGTATAAACCACAATTTGCTCTGCGACTGGCCTCTAGTGTAATTCAATTTATGCCCCAAGTCTTGTCCCTGACCAGTATGAGAAGTTTGGCAGAAGTGGCGCAGAGACTAAGAGAATTGAAATGACTCCACCTCTCAAGTGAAACGGGACAAATGATAAAGTGCCCCCTCTAATGGTACTATTAATTTAAAATAACTCAACTAGATCTGAAACCAATATGTTGAAAGGTGGCGCATCAGATCTGGTAAATTTCTTCCAAACTTCTCATGTTGGATTTTAATACCCTTAAATGCTGTGTATTTATTTGTACAGTTCCTATCTAAATTTGTAAAGATGCACTCAATTCTGTCTGATGAGCCCTAATATACAATTTGATCACTTAGGATTACTTCCTCAAAATGTGCCTGTATATCCCCACAAAATATTTACGTAGGTCCAGTGGTCATCCTAATTACAATGATCATAGACTAATTTTAAGCCTTATTCAAGTTGACGTAAGTCTATGCATTTCTAAATAAAATGCATTTCTATAGGCCCAGTATTCATGTTAACTATAATGTTTAGGGCCTATTTCGGAGCCTTATTCAGTTTGATATAGGCGGTGGCCTACCAGATTTTACTATTTATCTTAGCCCATATGTATTCGGTTAGTATTAAATTTCGGAGACACCAGATTTCGGTGATCCGCCCACTGCATACTTTGTGCCACGTGACAAAATTTCGGCCAGTCATAGGTTAAAAGACCTGGTGTCCCGAGACTTAATATCTACTATTTATTGTTGGTCAGTTTTTTTCTTTACCCTACCAAGTTCAGCCACTGGTCGAACTATGGGTTATTATTTCATTAGCCTCTAATTAATTTAAAGATCAATTGGTGTCCTAAAGTAAAACTTCAGAATTATTTTGAGTATACACACTTAGTTATTATCATGCACAATAAATTTTGTTTATTTCCAGCAGAGGCGTAACTGGGGTAAAAAAGTTGGGGGAGGGGGGGGGGACGAACATAATCCTATTGTTGGAAGCACTCATTATCTTTGGGAGTAATTATAAAAGTTGTATCCCCCAACTTTTATAATTACTCCTATAGATAATGAATGCTTCTAACAATAGGATTGTGTTTGTCGCCCCCCCCCCAACTTTTTTACTCCAGTTACGCCCCTGATTTCCGGCATCTTGCAGATGGTGAGATATTGCCATCTTACAGAGTTCTTGCAAATGACTCACTATCCATCCTACTTAGTGAGAAGCAATTCTGATAATTCTCAGGGAATTGAACTTAAAGCAATACTTTACTTATGCTAACTTCTGTTCCAGGTCTCATTTATTCGACACTTTCTCTGTTCTCGACGGTGATCTTCCTCATCATCGTCACTCACTGGAATGGCTGGAAGCTGGACGTCAAATACGGGGTGATCCTACTGATTTGGTATCTGATTTTCATGGTGTTTGCCAGTCTTTACGAACTGAATGTCTTCGGCAATTTCAACCCCCCTGTTTGCCCGAGTAATTATTAATGACACTGGAAGAAAAGAGCAATACAACTGGAGCTACACTTAACGACCGAATAGGCACTTTATCCACACTTTTGTTAACAGCTTAATAAGACACTGAAATATACCCCAATTTCTATCTGAATTCATAACCTAACCTGACTTAATCTAATCCCACTAAGAGGGTCTGTGTGGGTAAAGTGTCTTGCGTGTCACTTGGTAGACGTCCATTTCAGTCCTAATAATACATAAACAAGGGCGACTCAAATGAATTTCACTATGGCTAGTAATACTACTATTTCATGAAAGAATTTCCTTCACAGATGCATGGCTTAGTTGCGCAAAGTTAAAAAAAAGTTAATTAAGTGCAAAATATTACAATGTAGTTTAGATAGTAGTGATTATATAATATTTATAACGAACTCTATATACTGAACTATGTCATTGAAGTTAGAAAAATTATAGCAAATAAATCGCAGCTCCTTTTTGACTTACGACAAACGGAATTGTAGAAAAATGGATCCTACAAAATTTTTAATTCTCGCTCCTGTTCAACATACTAATTAACTGATTAGACAAAAAATGTGAAATTTGATCAACATCCAACACATTGTAATTTATCATACACTTATTAACAAAATGTTGATAGAAATGAATGTTAAATATAATAAGCGTTACCTAACGAAAGGGAGTATTCCTTAATATAGAAAATGCCTCAGCTTCCCGGAAGACCCAACTTAAAACGGGCAACCCTCAATCAAAAATAGAAAGTTACCTCTTTACATTAATAAACACGCTAGTTAATTATTTGGGTTACATAAAATAATTTATTTCACTCCGTTAAAAGAGAGAACCATTTACTTAATGTAATATTGTGATATTTTTCATTAAAATTTTAAAATATGAAGCGGTAACTTTTAAAAATAATAATGGAGCAGCATTTAAAATGTCAAGTAGTGTCAATTGTGTTTTTATCAAATTCAGTATTAATTTAAAATAATTACTTAAAATAATTAAATGTGCAATTTACATTAAACAATGTAAAATAGAAAAAATGTGAATTAGGTAAGTCACAATAATAACCAACATAAATATAATAATTAGTAAAAATGATATATATATATATATATATATATATATAAGGTGGCGCAAAAGTCGCGCATCATAGGCATTTTCAATGTTGACTATATTATTTTTTTCTTTTAGGTAGAGGATAGCTGCGAAATTAACAATAGACGAGAGGGTGAGCTTGGTTTTAATGTATGGAATACCCTGTACAACAAATCGATGAATCGGTACAGAATTTAAATTCTGTACCGATTCATCAATTTGTATAATAATTTATTTGTATAAAATAATATAATCAACACTGAAAATTCCTATGATGCGCGACTTTTGCGCCACCCTATATATTGAACAATTATTCATGATCGATGTTGTTTGCGAAAGCGTTTATTAAAATATATCACGGCTAATTTAACACTTGTAAACTAAACCAAAGATTCTTCGATGTCATCTTTTGAACTGTATTGTTTTCCTTGAAGATGGTGCAAGACGGTATCGAAGCGTTGAACGTAACGTGTAACAGTAATTTACTATTATTTCCTTGACCCCTCAATATATATATATTGATGTGTATTTGTGATCTCCGTTTTCAGGGTTTTACGAAGATAGTAGTATGTAATGGGAGTCTGAACAAAAATATTAAAGGGATTAATATATATGTATAGACAGAGAGAGAAAAAACTGTATTTTGAGCAATAATATAAATACTCAAAATTTTGCGTTCATTGACCTTTATAAAATGGGTAAAAATGTCCATGTTTCACGTGGTGGCAATTGTCCAGTGTGTGGACCTTTTATTGACGGTTGATGATCCTTGTTCGGTGCAAGATTCACATTATGAGAACGACAAATACGGACGACGACGACGATAAGATGATACAAAAGTTACACGTTTTCATTATTTCATTGCAATCGCGTTTCAAAAATTATGTTTATCGACTTTGCACATTTGTTTTGCGTTTTTGTTCCATACGTACGGTCGTCGGAAATAAGTTCACCTAGAAAGAAAGTTTCTGCAGAGCATTAAAAAATTATTAATTGGTAATATATTTTGTTTTACGTCGCATATTTTAGACATTTTGGTAACTAATAAAATTTCAAAAAGAAAACTTAGTTATTAGTCATTAGTGATTTTCTTGGCGAACTTTTTTCCCGAAACGTGAAACGTCTCGTTGAAAGGCAATGCAACAATAAAAATATATTAAGAAATTGTATCCTCCTTTACGAATATATAGTAGGCCTATATTGTACTTATAATCTAATGATTTAGTAAATAATAAAAATCCTTTAATATGGCGGTAATACTGATAATAATAATAATCAATATAATAATAATGATTTTTATGTAGCTTAAATCCACTTTCAAATTTATATTCACGTTTAATAATGATAATAACTCATAATAAATAATAAGGTGTATATAACGGGTGTGCCATAAAAAAGGGTACATTTTAAAAAGGCTATAAAATCAACATTTGTTATTTAATTTTAATAAAACTTCTACACAATAAAGTATATGTATTTATCTACATGCAAACAAGTTTTCAGACTAAAATATCAAATAATTCAAATTCTATCAACATTTAACGAAAGAGTATGATTTTTCTACTTGACACGCAAAAATTATTAAACCTTTTTAATATTTTTTTATAAAAATAATTTTTAACGTAAAATTTACCTGAAATTATTAAGAAAAATTGTTCGAAATGCTTTTCCTTCCATTTCAATAACTTTTTTTATTCTTGGCCGGAATATGGGATAACTTAGCAGAGCGAGTCTACAGAACTACAGTAGAATAAAAGATGTCGCTCATTTACGCGAGATCATCATTCAAAAATGGGAAGAGCTTCCACAGGAACGAGTAAATCGAGCCATAGATGAATTCCGGCCAAGAATAAAAAAAGTTATTGAAATGGAAGGAAAGCATTTCGAACAATTTTTTTAATAATTTCAGGTAAATTTTACGTTAAAAATTATTTTTATAAAAAAATATTAAAAAGGTTTAATAATTTTTGCGTGTTAAGTAGAAAAATCATACTCTTTCGTTAAATGTTGATAGAATTTGAATTATTTGCTATTTTAGTCTGAAAACTTGTTTGCATATAGATAAATACATATGTTTTATTGTGTAGAAGTTTTATTAAAATTAAATGACAAATGTTGATTTTATAGCCTTTTTAAAATGTACCCTTTTTTTATGGCACACCCGTTATATATATATATATATATATATATATATATATATATATATATATATATGAGGAAAAAACTTGGTGAACCGTAACTGTAATATGAGTTGAATTCAATGTTTGCTAGGAGAGTGAACAATGAACATACCCTTAGAGTAATTGTAGACAGCATATGTTTTCAGTTAAACGTACATTAAATGTGTATATTAATATACTGTAGTTATGTCTTCCAAGTGTTGAAGGGAACATCTGTGTGTACATGTGCAATGTGTACAATTACGAATTAAAATACTATCTAAATTTCAAGAATCGGACATAATAAATATATAATGAAACTAGCAACAACATTAGAACAGCGACCTTATACGACAAGGCTAAGTGTTAATTAATGGAAGTTTGATAAGTCTCCCTTAATACCGCAGTTTTCCTTTTTAGTTTTTTTAGGAGTGTCTTTTATATATATATATATTTTTGTTTTGTTTAATTAAATGTACACGAACTAGGCTGACAAATCTTTCTCTCTCACTTTTCTCTCAGTAAGAGATCAGAGTGAGAGGCGAATAAAAATAGAAAAGGAGAAATATAGACAGAAGAGAATGATAAAGTTTGGCAGAGACCAAGAAAGGATAACAAAGAAAACGGAGAGAAATCAATAGATTTAGAGTTCTTTCTGTTATGTGGAAATTTAAAAAAAAAAAATCCTAATAATTAGTTTATTGAGTAGAAGACATTTCCTACAGCTTTATCTTTTATTAAATATATAATGTATAATATATATATATATATATATATATATATGTTGAATAGCTCTTCTTTTTCTGGGTTTTGATTTTTCAAAACTTGGAAAATACCATTATGTGATAATATTATTAAAAGCATGAACATTGTTTGTCCAGTATTTATATTTTGGAGCTTTGGCTCAGTGGCAGAGTGTTAAACGTGGCACTCGACGGTTCCAGATTCGATTCCCGCGTTTGGGATGAATCTATAGAGAGAATCTTAAGCTTAATTGCCTCTGTCGAATACGCAGCAAAAATGGGTACGTGGTTGGATTAGCGAGTCCAACGCTATGGGGTAGAGAAATCTAATTTTCAGCTAGAAATTAGATTTAATGAAGAGGCTTTCTCTCAGATAACGTAAAAGAATGAACATTTTTCAAGTTAGCGCTTAATGTTAGGTTAATTTTGTTTATTAACCCTTTCGGTACTGCATGTGCGCGCGGAACGTACGTATGTCCAACAGATGGCGTTTCTTTTACACCCATTCAAATGAGGGCGTATATAATAATGAAGTTAAAACATCCGAAATAATTAATTTGACAAAAGTTGAATCGAAAAATGGATCTCAAATAATTTTTAGATAGTGAAAGAACTATTACATGAACTTCATTATATAATATATATATATATATATATATATATAGTTATCAATATGCCAATTTTAACAAGTGAGCTATCCATATACCCTACTGGCGCGGATACAGTAGTGGGTGGAGGGATGTAGGATTTGTCATGCCGGTGTCATGTAAATATTGCCAGCCCAATATTATATAATATTATACAATAATATTAACAATTATTAATTATTAAAATACAAGATGTCATTCAGGTTAAAGCTAGAAGTGCTAAGCCCCCGTCCCCGCCCCCCGTCCTTGTATCCGCGCCTACCGTATATTGAGGGAAAAATGGCGTACATCTATAAGCATATTTCGGCTTGTTATGAATTATTGCTATGCCAATTTTAGCGCAATACTTCTATTATATAAATGAATTATTCTCGGGTCAGTGTCTAGAAATGGTATCGAATGGGTGTTCTTCCAAAGTGTTAAACGTCTGTGCTCCGATATATTTTTAGGTCTTGGTGAAAACATCGAATTAAATAAAAATAATTTTATTTTAATTAATGGCTCCCATTTGATTTTATTTATTTTTTCCTCTTTTTACTTAATTTAAGAAATAATTTGAATATTAATTTGAGAGAGAGAGAGAGAGAGAGAGAGAGAGAGAGAGAGAGAGAAGAGAGAGAGAGAGTTTTCAAAAAACTTTGTATAACATTCATTCAATAATTGTTTTCCACTCTGACCATATTTGCGCCATGGTAAAAAAAAAAACCAAAAAAACATGGAAAATAGAGCTAGGATCATTCCCAGTAAATTAAATAATTAAAATTAGATAGAATGGCATGATTAAATTAACAAAACCTTCAATAAGGTTTTACTTTGAGGTAATGTAATTGTAACTATTACGGTATTTCCAGTATTTGTTTTGACGTTTGTAAGGTGATAGATATTTATATGGTAGTTGAATATTGTATATGGTCATGACTTCATTTGGGTATTATGTTAAATTCTGGTGTTAAATATAGTAGAGGTTTTAACATATAGACAATCTAATTTGAAGTTGTGGTTGTTCATAACTGAAGTATTGTTGTATTATTTATAAATAAACTCATAAAATATTGCTTTTATTTATCCTGTTGTAACGTACCAAATTTGCAACTTCTTGTGGCCTAACAGTAATGCTAGAATGGTGATGGTCTATTAAAAAAAGTACAGTTTTCTGGACAAATACAGACATCAATGTTTCTTCTAAATAAATACCCATTTATAAGGAAAACTATTAAAATTACCTTTGGCTTAACAAAATAACAAATGTCCAATAATTCTATCGTAGACCTTTTCTTTTTGAAATTCTGTGGAACGTTGAAGAAACCCGAAAAGAATATAGAAACAAACTTTGAAACCTAGTTTTTATTCTTTAAGAATAAGAAACTGAAGATAAACCACTTAAGAAAGTGAATTATAAAGTCCAGCCAAGAATAACTTTGAGTAATAATACTGCATGCCCGTAAGTGAGCGGAGTTAAGCGACGCTGGGTTTGGATTGATGACAGTCATTGGTGACCGTCCTTTGTGTCTTGATAATGTACCGGCTCATGGTTAGGATTTCATATTAAGCTGTTGTTCTTCTGTCATAATGTCTCTGCCTGTTAATACGCACACTTTAAATAGAAGTGTTAGACGTTTCATTGTCCCCATTTTGTGAATTTTGAAGTGTCTAATGCGTTAGACATTTCACATGCATTAGTTAAGCATTTCGTTAGCCATTTCAGATAATTAATTGAACTGTCTAAATTCTTCTAATTTTTTAAACAAATGAAAAGTCTAATGAAATGTTTAATGAATTGTCTGACAGTGAAGTGTCTAATGCATGAAAGCTTAAGGAGTTAGGTTTAAGTTACACGAAAAGAATTGGTTCACAGCATTACTCTCAAAACGTTTGACTTTCAGTTATATCCATTACCTCTTGTAAATGACTCTGCATCCCTATCAGCTAACTTCCTGTAATTTTCATTGTCAGAGCCATTTATCATTTTAAACAGATGAATTAGTTCGCCTCCGAGTCTACGCTTTTCAAGTGAGTATACAATATCTAGTTCAGTTCTTTCCTCATATGTTTTGATTTTCAGTTTTGGAATAATTTTGATTGATCTAGCCTGAAATTTACATAACTTATAGCTGTCATTTCTCAAGTAAAGGTTGTCTAACAGGTGGAATCTCGAGTAGTCCTACTATATATCAAGTGGCCTAGGTCTAAGGCTAGGTCTTGCATCACAGGCTAGTTCTTAATCTTGAAAGATGTTACTAGCTTAGGCCTATCCTAATAAATAAATAAAATTAATAAATGCATGAAAGACCGGTTAAAAGACCGGTAAAAGTTAAGAATCACCTGAAGATCAGGGCCCTCAGCCTTCTTTAGTTAGCCTTATAAGGCTAACTAACGAAAATATCACGACCTAACCTAACCAATCGTTAGGTCAACTGTACGCCCTTGACGATTGGTTAGGTTAGGTAGTGATATTTTCGTTAGTTAGCCTGGGGGCCCTGATCTTCAGGTGATCCAAAGTTAATAAAGTGGACAATTTTTTGTTTTATTTAAAAAAGTATATTGATCAATAAATTCGAAATAGCCTTTTATGCCATGGTTAAGTGATTTTGGTAAATAGAAATTGTAAATGAATCTATAATTAATAGTTAAACATGGGACTAGTTTGTGTAGCGTATAGACTCACTAGATATTTAAATATTTGTGCAATTAATTAATTATATTAGCGGAAATTCATATTGAACTCCAAATAAATCTAACTTAACCTACCTAACCTAACTTACAAAAAAAAAACACTTGCATGTGGTTGTATGCTCTGTTGGGCGATTTATTTGGAGGCTAAGATGGATTTCGGCTACTATAATTAATCGCCCAATTATCTAAATATCTAATGCTACAAAAAGCACAGAAAATGGCAAATTAACCTACTCAATTATAGAAAAGAGTGGTAATAAACGCGTTGTGAGAAAGGCATTTTGGAAAGGATTGGCGCTGCCATCAATATTATATGGGACAAATATGTATTATGGAACTGAACAAAACAGAAATTCAACAGCCACAAAGATATGAGAATGGGCTATATAGAACAATACTATCAGCAGGAAGAAGTGCGGCGGCGAGTAGTTTGAGGGGAGAAATAGGGGCATCAATGATGAGACCAAGAATAATGAAAGGGAAGCTCAATTATATAAAAAGTATTTTGAAAAATGACACACGGGCAGGTTGGTGTGTGAAATATTCAGAAACGTTAAAGAAAAAACACGAGGAAAGTGGATGGAGGAGGTTGAGGAATGTACGAGTGACCTGAGAGTAAATATACAATACTTAAAAGCCTGTAAAAAAGAAGAACTGGTGGATAAATTACATAGCTGGGCTATGGACAACTGGAGGAAAGATATGGATGGAAAGGAGAGTTTAAAAATATACAGGAAATGGAAGGGGAATATCGCAGATACGGAGGATATATATGATAATACCCGAGCCTCAACCATATTGTACAAATGTAGGACGAATAATTTAGCACTTAATTACAGAAATAGATTTATAGGAGAGGACACCAAATGTCCCATGTGTGCATCCGAAAAAGAAGATCTGGAGCATTTCTTGTTGGATTGTGGTGCTTATAGGGAGGAGAGAGTAAATGTCATTGGACTGCAGCAGCCTTTTATGGAAGATAAAGCGGAGATTATTGGGAGGTTTATCTTTAGGAAGGAAAACATAGATCACACAATACAAACAATATATAAATTCTGGAGAATACGATACCAAACAATTAAAGCACAGCACAGAGGTTGAAAACATCAGGAGGTGCCGTTGAAAAAGCTAGACCACCGGCATTTCATCGCATCGCATGACTATACGCTACACGAGCTAGTCCCATGTTTAGCATGGGAAAGCTAACCTAACCTACAAAAAAACCACTTACATGTGGTTGTATTCTCTATTAAAAGTCTAATGATCAATTTACTTTTTTTTTAAATGAAACAAAAATTTTTACACTATTATTAACCTTGGTCCACAAAACCTTCGCCTACATGGAATAAATTAATAAATACACAAATATAATAATCTTCTTCTCTCGTTTCGAGATAACATATACAGTAAATACAAACACTAAATAAAGTACGTCACAATTTCACAATATTTTTAACCACAATGCGCATGGGTCTAAGCGCCACTAATAGAAAACTAACTTACACAAATGAAATGTTTGATTTCCACACCTTTATATATTTGAAACATTTAAGTATCGTTTTCAAATATATGAAATATCAAGTCAACATTTGAAAGTAATGGATCACTGAAGATCAGGGCCCCCATGAATTCTTGTTTTTTGCTTTACAGTACCAAATATAATAATAAATTAAATTGAATGCCCGGTTAGGTCAACTGTACGCCCTTGACGATTGGTTAGGTTAATTAAGTCGTTATATTTTCGTTAGTTTTAACGAAGATATCATTTGGTAATTGAGGCTGGGGGCCTTGATCTTCAGGTGATCCAAAGTAATTATTATTCACTACAGAAAGCTCTAAGTTCACTATGAAGTGTCGAGTAGACATTTCCTATATACGAGTATAACCAAACGCCTGTTACAATTTAGAGTGTATTCAGGTTAAATTATACAATTTGCACATTACTCCACGTCAGTTAACAATCCAAAAACAACTTAATGGTTTGAAGAACCGGACCAGAATCGACTAATGTTAATTCCCTTTAACTTCCATTAAAGTTTAAAGTTCATAAGTATTCGCAATTATATCGCTTTGGTATATAAATATTGGATCACCTGAAGATCAGGGCCCCCAGCCTTCTTTATTTAGCTTTATAAGGCTAACTAACGAGAATATCACGACTTAACCTAACCAATCGTCAAGGGTGTACAGTTGACCTAACGATTGGTTAGGTTAAGTCGTGATATTTTCGTTAGTTAGCCTTATAAGGCTAACTAAAGAAGGCTGGAGGCCCTGATCTTCAGGTGATCCTAAATATTTAGTGAAAATGTATTTTGTAATTACAGCAAGGTCACTGAAGACAAATTCTATTCCATCAACTAGCTTCCTACTGTAGTGAATACTCTTATTTTAGTTTCAAGATAAATGTTAATTTTACAGTCTTGAATTTCGGAATAGTATAAATTCATTTTAAATTAGTTACCCCATTATAATTCAATTGTGAACCACATTAATACTAATTTTATGTATACTATATTATTTTATTGTATGTAAACATAATTAATTATATATCACAATTGTCAGTTAATCATTTATATTCAAATATTTATTTAATCTAATGCCATGTCCATTTTGCAAATAAATAATAGAAAACCAAAGGTTATATTTTCCACCTTTGGTACTGTCGTAGTTTCGCCTAACGGACTCAATACGGCTAGTGAGATAATCACTGGTTGGCACTTAACTAGCGGCAGTGCTTATGGCTACATCATCCAGGTTAACCTATACCGGATAGATGCGCTACGGTCCCAAGCCGTAGCTTGCCTAGGCCAACGACGACGACGACGTAAACCAACAATTGATGACCCCGGAGCTGGATTACCCCTTTTACCCGAACGACTAGGATTAGACTGTAACGTCGTTCGTGCCCATCACCCCCTTCACCCGAACGACTAGGACTAGACTGTAATGTCGTTCGTGCCCATCACCCCCTTCACCCGAGCGACTAGGACCAGACTGTAACGTCGCTCGTGCCCTCTGCCCATCACCCCCTTCACCCGAGCAACTAGGACCAGACTGTAATGTCGCTCGTGCCCTCTGCCCCTCACCCCTGCCCGTGCGCTCTGTGCCTGCGCTCGTCTCAACCTCCACTCCTTCGTTGGGAACTTGTCGTCTTGCTTGTACGTTAGCAAGCATAGGAGAAGATGCCTGACGACGCTGGTGCCATCTCCCACTTGAGCGTAAAGCTCCCCGTCTTCTGGCCGGGTGATCCATTTATTTGGTTCCACCAAGTGGAATCACAATTCAACTTGGGAAGGATCACCACTAGCAGGACGAAATACGATCATGTTTTGTCCTCTCTACCAGCGAGCATCATCTCTGAAGTCCGTGACGTCATCGTATCTCCTTCCACGAGTGAGGACCCGTACAACGATCTGAAGTCTGCCATCCTGCACCGCACCACTGTCTCCGAGCGTGAGAAACTACATCAGTTAATCTCAAAAGAAGAACTTGAGAGACCGTAAGCCCACTCAAATGCTGAGGGCTATGCAGTGCGCTCTAGGCGAACGCGCACAAACCTTCGATAAGGACATCTTAGACAGTGTTCTTGGCAGAAACTTCCTCCATCAGCTCAGCGTGTCTTGGCCACTATGGATCCTGCTACTCCAGTTGATAAACTAGCAGAAACTGCCGACAAAGTAGTGGAGATTGACACAGCTCCGGTCAACAACGTGAACACACAATCGGAACTGGAGTTGAAAGTGAAAGAGTTCAGTCAACAACTCAACCACGTTTGTTCTCTGCTACAAAATCAACGGCAAAGAAGCCATTCTCGGTCAAGATTTACGAAGAGGTATCGTTCGAGTTCCGGGAAGATCTGCTTCTACCACTCGAAATTTGGAAAGAAGGCTAGGAAGTGCATCTCCCCTTGCAATTTTTCGTCGGAAAACCCCAGCAGCGAGTCCTAATGGCGTCTAGTACTCGCACTGCCAACCTGTTATTCATAAAGGACAGGAACTCTGGTATCAATTTCTTGGTCGATACCGGAGCGTCAGTCAGTGTATTCCCTCAAAATCTGGTCATACGCACTCGGAATCTCCGCCTCTATACGCTGCTAACGGTTCACGCATACCCACGTACGGTACTCAGTCGCGTGAACTAAACTTGGGCCTTCACCGATCCTTCAAGTGGATTTTCATCTGTGCTCAAGTGCAGCATCCCATAATCGGCGCTGACTTCCTCCAGCATTTCAAACTCCTGGTGGGTCTTGACAAGCGACGCTTATGCGACCAGGCCACACTGCTTTCTGTTCTTGCCAAACAGGTTGCCCTTCCGGACGCCTCGAACTCTGCACTTTCCCTCGTTCCCCCTAATTCCATGTACCAGTGCCTTTTCCAACGATATCCAGGAATTCTTCAACCTATGCAGATGGGTGATACCATTAAGCACACCATTACCCATCACATTACAACAAAAGGTCCCCCTGTGTTTGCAAAACCAGACGTCTTGCCCGGACAAACTGAAAGCTGCCAAATCGGAATTCCAGCTTATGATGGATCTTGGGATAATAAGACCTTCCAAAAGCAGTTGGTCCTCTCCCCTACACCTGGTCCAGAAGAAGTCAGGAGACTGGAGACCATGTGGGGATTACCGGTTTTTGAATTCGACAACCATCCCGGACCGATATCCGGTACCAAATGTCCAAGACTTTACTTCTCTTCTCCACGGCACATCTATCTTCAGTAAAATAGATCTCGTTAAGGCTTTCCACCACATTCCCGTAGAGCCTTCGGATATTCCCAAGACTGCAGTTTGTACACCATTTGGGTTATTCGAATTTGTGAAGATGCCGTTCGGGCTACGGAATGCTGCGCAAACCTTTCAGAGGTTTATAGATGAGGTCACCAGAGGCTTAGACTTTGTTTATGCCTACATCGATGATTTGCTTGTGGCCAGCTCGACGGAAGAGGAACATAAGGAACATCTTTCACTCCTCTTTCAACGCTTAGAACAATACGGTGTTACTATTAATGCATCTAAGTGTGTGTTTGCACAGCCAACCTTGGAATTTCTTGGTCACACGATTTCGCAGCACGGAATTACCCCCCTTCAGGACAAGTGTGAAGTGATAAAAAATTACCCTATGCCAAGTAATCAGCGTGAGTTACGTCGGTTTCTAGGTTTGGTAAATTATTACCACAAGTTCATTAAAAACTGTGCCAGTGTTCTTGCTCCTCTACACGCTATGATCACACACAAACGCAAGGTAACGAAATTGGTATGGTGTAGCGATAGTTTACAGCGTTCGACAATGCCAAAAATGCTATCAATAGTGCATTGTCTCTGTCATTTCCTATCAGTGATGCCCCCTAACTCTGACGGTCGATGCATCAGATGTTGCGATCGGTGGAGTGTTGGAACAAACCATTAACGGTCAACAAGCACCCATCGCGTTTTACTCGAAAAGCTGCAGCCAGCCCAAACGCGTTATAGTGCTTTCGGACGTGAACTTCTTGCTATTTACTTAAACGTGAAGCATTTTCAACATTTCCTTGAAGGCCGAGAGTTTTGTGTTTTTACCGACCACAAACCTTTGGTCACTGTCTTCAATAAAAACAGCTGTAACCACTCTCCCAGAGTCATCAGGCAACTCGATTATATCTCGCAATTTACCACAGATATCCGCCACATCAAAGGTGTCTTGAACACTCCAGCGGATGCACTTTCAAGAATAGAGATTACTTCTGTTACCCTCAGCTCTACACTGTGGAATGCTATTGCACAGGATCAAGATAAGGATACGGAACTACAAGACCTGCTCAGAGAAGACTCCACTCACTCACTTTCCCTCAAGAAAATGAGTATGCCAGGATTGTCTGTGCCCCTCTATTGCGACGTATCAACAGCTGCTATTCGCCCTTATGTCCCTCCATGTCACAGAAAAGCAGTCTTCACGGATCTTCATAAGCCCTCCCATCCTGGTATCCGTGCTTCGCAACACCTGGTTACCTCTCGCTTTGTTTGGCCCTCGATGCGGAATATGTCAAACATTGGACCAAACGTGCCTTGCCTGCCAGCGTGCCAAAGTCCAAAGGCACACCAGGTCCCCCTTTGACGCATTTCCGCCCCCATCCCAGCGATTTGAGGTAATTCATGTAGACATTGTTGGCCCTCTTCCAGTGATTCAAGGCCAACGTTATCTGCTCACCTGTCTCGACCGCTTTTCCAGATGGCCTGAAGCCATCCCACCACTTCCTGATATCCAAGCGGACACTGTTGCAAGAGCCTTTCTTCATGGATGGGTATCAAGATTTGGATTGCCGACAAAAGTCATCACTGACCAAGGTCGCCAATTTGAGTCTTCGCTTTGGAAGAAGTTTACCAGCTTGTTGGGTACAGTACATGCGCATACCTGTGCGTATCATCCGCAAGCTAACGGCCTCGTCGAACGCTTCCATCGCCAGCTGAAGTCATCCCTTATGTGTCACGAAGACTCCCATTGATGGATAAGCTTCCACTCGTGTTGCTTGGTATTCGCTCTGCATTTAAGAGTGATCTGAAGACTACAGCGGCTGAACTAGTCTATGGAACAACACTGCGGCTACCAGGTGGCTACTTCACTGCAGGGGATAAGTCATGCGATCCTACGGAATTCGCTCAAACACTTTCCTCTCCATGCAGTCCCCTTCAGCCTGTTCCCCCTCGATGACTAGCCAACAGAACATCTTGTTTCCCCAGCCCTCCAGTCTTGCACCCACGTTTTCGTTCGTGTACCTGTCCCAAAACGGCCTCTCCAATGTCCATATGACGGACCCTATGAAGTTCTCCGACGTACGCGCAATCATTTCTCATCCAGCGCGGTTCCAAGGTCGACAAGGTTTCTGTCGATCGTCTTAAGCCTGCGTTTTTGGAATCAACCTTAAGTGAGGTACAAGTAGCTACCAAAAAGGTTCAGCGGAAATCTGTGTCGTTCGGAACTCTTTGAACTTCCTCTCTGGTGGGGGGTGTGTAGTGAATACTCTTATTTTAGTTTCAAGATAAATGTTAATTTTACAGTCTTGAATTTCGGAATAGTATAAATTCATTTTAAATTAGTTACCCCATTATAATTCAATTGTGAACCACATTAATACTAATTTTATGTATACTATATTATTTTATTGTATGTAAACATAATTAATTATATATCACAATTGTCAGTTAATCATTATATTCAAATATTTATTTTAATCTAATGCCATGTCCATTTTGCAAATAAATAATAGAAAACCAAAGGTTATATTTTCCACCTTTGGTACTGTCGTAGTTTCGCCTAACGGACTCAATACGGCTAGTGATAATCACTGGTTGGCACTTAACTAGCGGCAGTGCTTATGGCTACATCATCCAGGTTAACCTATACGGATAGATGCGCTACGGTCCCAAGCCGTAGCTTGCCTAGGCCAACGACGACGACGACGTAAACCAACACTACCATTTATTTTAGTGACCATAATATCTTGTACAGTTTATTGAGCTTGTGCGCATAAGCCTGATGTATTTAATCAATAAAGAACTTATAATAAGGTCAAAGAAATAAACAAATATTTAGATTAAAAACATTTTTGCTTAATGAATTCATTTTATCTTTCAAGCCTAGCCTATATTTTGCGAGGTCAAACTAATTCAAATCTTATAAATCTTTTGTCCAATAACGGTTGGCATTTCAGTGCGTAATTTCTAGCGTTCCATGTGGGCATAATTGAACTGACATTAATGGTCAAGGAAATGGATATGTTTACCGCAGAAGGAGAAGTTACAACGACATTTCCTTTCACTTGATAAAGTGAGACGTTTATTACAGATATGACATCTAGGCTTGGGTTCCTGTTTGGTACGTTTCTTCCTGACAATGTAGATTGGAGTATCGCTGAGCCTAGCTGTCGTCGTTTGGCTCTGAATACTCGAACTAAGCTCTGCTTCTGGTTAGGAACTTGGTCGAGAAAAATGAGCAGACTCATTAGCTGACTTTTTGCCGAGAGAGAATTTCAGTGAAGCTGAATTTTGTGAAATGTTATCTTCCATTTTCAGGCAAAGATTGCAGTAATCACCGGGCTGATCACAGCTCCCTTCT
This sequence comes from Bathynomus jamesi, assembly GCA_023014485.1. Taxonomy (NCBI): domain Eukaryota; kingdom Metazoa; phylum Arthropoda; class Malacostraca; order Isopoda; family Cirolanidae; genus Bathynomus; species Bathynomus jamesi. The sequence continues at coordinate 196,292 of JAJOZX010004732.1, forward strand.
TGCCATTTTCTTTTCTTCATAATGAACGACTTTTTGAAATTAAATTTTGTGAAGCCTATTATGATCTAAGTTATTTCCAAAGATTTCTTGCTATTACGGCTTCAGTGAAATTTTATACATATTTTCAATATAAAAAATAAAGTCAAAATAGGAATCCAAATTTGAAAATTTGTACTTCGCATTCAAAGTCATTCGCTAATACTTTTAACGTACCATATTCTCACTGAATAAAAGTGGTGCGTTAATAATATGATATAGTTATACTAAAGCCCACTTATATCTAGTCACACCACGCTCGTACAAAATTTTAAACGCGTTTGTTAAATCGAGAAAAGCTAGGCGGTCAATAAATTTACAAAATAACACAACCATCAAAATTATGATGATCTTCACATCCAAAGCCAGTGAATTCAAATTTGTGAAGTTGTCCTCAAAATCTAAGTGGTTCGTGAGCTTAAGGTAAATAAATGTTACGGTCTCAATGGCTTAAAATTTTCTGTTAAAAATCTTTTGTATGAAATTATTTGTACGTTATAATGCGAGCGTGGATTGACTAAGTATTGGTAGACTTTGGTTATATACTCTTTTCAAAATCTCTAAATATTTCCCTTTGAACACAAGTCTTACTATGGGCTATTATTTAGTAAAACAATATTAATATTTGTAACCAGCGTTTCATCCGCACACTTTAGAATACAAAAAACAAAAACTAGGCGAACTTCCAGAATCTAGACGCATTTTGGAGACCATAACACCGCATAACAGCTTGATAATATATTAAATTAAGTTAGGCTAGGCTACGCTATACTTGGTTACAAGGAGGAGTTACAAGGACAAGAGAAAGCCTCAAAGATCTTTTGGTTCAATCGGGGAGGTTCCCGTTATTAAACTGTTCATTTTTTAACTATTCTAGCAGAAAACTGGATAGAAAAGCATAAGGATCTCTCCACCCCTCCCTGCCAAAGGCGGTAAGCATTAAGCTGTGTTAGGTTTGGTTAGGTTTGGTTAATAACTAAACCTATGGAAAGAAGAGACAGTAGCAGGAAAAATTAAAAGATCATACCTCGTGACAGAACTTATTCAAAAGGGATTTAAAAACTTTGTCTGTCCTGTCTGAAGAGATGATTGGTGAGGGTAATCAATATGAAAGTTACCTTTATTTAGATTAAAACTTTCGTTAATGTCAGTTAGGATTCAGTTAATTTATTTTTAACTGTGTTGAAAATTTTGAGGCGCAGTTCGAAGACTTTACCAGAGATATCAGGCGCGGATACAGGAGAGGGACGCGGGGATTTAGGATTTGTCATGCCGGTGTCATGTAAATATTGTCAGTCCAATATTATATAATACTAGTACAGTTCCCGTCACTTCGCTGACGGTTAGACAGGCTAAACTACAAAAAAGAACCCAGCCGTGAAAATTTTGAGCTTCACATTGTGTCAACATTTCTGAATCTGGTATCTCCCAAAACCTCCTCACCCCCATTCAACTTGGGGGCTAACCCAATCTCCCCCATTAACCCCAACCCATCCACATTACCAGACCAATCCCGCATTACCCCCACCCCCACCCTTCCCCGTTGCTGAACTACAGAAAAGAACACAGTCATGAAAATCTTGAGCTTCACATTGCCTCCCGTAATACAATTTCTGAATTCTTTTCTCACAATTTCTGAAAGTGTGACGGACGGACAGACAGACAGACAGACGGACGGACAGCTCTCTTATTATAGTAGATTATACAATAATATTAACAATTATTAATTAATTACTAGAATACGAAATGTCATTCAGGTTAAAGCTAGAGGAGTTAAGCCCCCCGCGTCCCCTACTGTATCTGCACCAGGATATTAGAGTCATACGATATCCTGTGTTGTTACAAAGCAAACTGGTACACGAAATAATACTGTCTGTCACGAATACGATCTATAGAATAGGAAATACAATCATTCTTTGTACCAACATGAGATATCGTATGACCATAATATCCTCGCTAAAGTCTCCCAACTACACCTCAAAATCTCCAACGTATAATATAAGAAAATTAAATGAATCTGTCTTAACCCTTTAATGACGGATGGTACCTTAAGGTCCACCAGAAATAATAATATAAATTGTACTACAATGCCTCGTTTCTATAAATGTTTCTACGTGTTTACTGTATATATAGATGTCATCTAGTTGTCGGGAAAAAAACCCAAAATGTGTATCATTTCAGTGACTAGTTACTAAAATATTTAGTTCAATAAAACCTATACGTTCTGGTAACAAGAGTGACCGCATATGCTGCGAACTAGTCCTTAAAGGGTTAACTGAAAATATTTAAAAAAAAAATAATATATAAGAAAAATCAATTTCTCAATGACCCCTCACCAACCATCTCTTCAAACAGGATAGATATTTAAAACCCCTTTTCAATAAGTTCTGGTTGCCTGAGGTATGATATTTTAATTTTTTCCTCGCTACCGTCTTTTCCTTCCTCATTTTACTCTGTTCCTGTCAATTACACTAGGCAACAAATTTCAACTTTTTTTTGTTACAGACACGTGAACTACTGATTCCTACTAAAGCGCTGATGCTGATTTCAGATCTGATATCAAAATTTCTCTATCACGTCCAGATTTTGTGTAACCAAAAACCCCTATTTTTCATTTTTTTTCTCACCCGCTTCTATTACGAAAGCCGTCTAAGCTACTTTTCCGTGCCACGTTTTATGTTAAGCATACTTAAATAATTATTGAACAGGGATGTCTTTCCTCCTTTATTCTGGCTTAAGACAGACAGCGGAATTCCGCTGGCGGAGTTACCACCACTGCGCCCAACCATCCACCCAAAGCGCGTTAGTATTTTGTTGTTACTACTGAAAGGCAAATTCCTGTTCTTAAGTGAAACTTTGGTGTGTCCTCTTCCTTTGTCGCTTGTAGGATGACGAGCTCTCCTTCTGCAGGAACCAACAATAATCTCCCATCATATTTGGGTTGAAATTACCTTGGTATCTGTTTTCCATAACGAGATCTGTTGGTGGAAGCGCTCACCATGCTCGTCACTTACAGCCCCAAGGTTGGCCGGGAAGAAGTCAAGATGAGAATGTAAAAAATGAATTTTCAAAGACATTCTGCACCCCATTATTTCATAAGATTTAAGCATGTTTTCTACGAGTTTACGGTGGTTTTCAGCTTTGTGGTTTCCAAGAAAATTTTTGACAACTTCAACGAAAGATGTCCATGCTCCTAGTTCATTCTCATTTAGGATAGATGGAAACGATGAGTCGTGGATGACACTGCGGATCTGTGGTCCAGTGAAAACTCCAGCTTCTAGCTTAGCATCTGTCAATATTCTTTTGAATTTATCCTTTAAATATTGGAAACCACTACCTTGATGATCCATACCCTTCACGAAATTTTTCATAAGGCCAAGTTTAATGTGAAGTGGTGGAAGATGTACTTTCTGAGGGTCAATAAGTGCTGGGTGTTTCACATTGTATTTACCAACAACATGTTCAGTTCTAGATGGCCAATCATGTTTTTTGTAGTGGTTCTTGTCATCTCTGCTGTTCCATAGACAAAAAAGCACATATGCTTTGTGTAGCCCAACTGTAACCCAAGAAGTAATGATACAACTTTAAGGTCGCCACAAATATTCCATGTGTGGTCCTTATATTTGATGAGTCTTAGCAGCAGTTTCATCGATTCATAAGTCTCATTAAGGCCAGTGGCATGTGCTACAGGTATTGAAGTTTTTTCATTGCCGTTGTGCAGTAATACAGCTTTAAGGCTAGCTTTACTAGAATCAATGAACAGTCTCCATTCTTTTGGATCATAGCGACAGCCAATCCCTTGCATCAGACCACTGATATCGTGGCAGAAACAAACGTTTTCTTCCTGTAAGTAAAATGATGAAAACTGCAAATGGCGATGGCGGAAATGGGAAACTTTGGTGTTTGGTTGGAGAAGATTAAATTCTTGAAGTCTTGAACCAAGCAACTCTGCCTTTTCTTTTGGTAATTCCAAATCGCGCACTAAGTCATTTAACTCCGCTTGACTTAACAAATGTGGGGAAATATTTGCATCTGGAACATATATGCCATCTTTCCCTGTTTCTATATCACTAGCAGAATCTTCAGATGAACTGCTGTCTGTTATCGTTGCTGGTGGAACTGGTGGTGGATTTGTTTCATCATGTGGTACTGGTTTCATTGCTGATTCGCAGTTTGGGTACGTGATCTTTGATTTGTTTTTCTTTGTGAAACCAGCAATCTTTGTCAAACAAAAATAACAATCATTGAAGTGATTTTTCGGCTCACGCCAAACCATGGGGACTGAGAACGGCATAGCTTTTCTTTTACCATTCATCCAAGCTATTAACATTGCATTGCCCTGTGCACAGCAAATATGTGGTGCCCAGTCCCTCTGTTGGTCTCCTAACTTACAGTCAAAATAACACTTGTAGGCAAGTTTAATCTTTGTTGTTATGTTTCTACGTTGTGGCTTAGGTGTATATTGTCCACAGACAAAGCAGAAGTTGTCTGGGTGATTTACACAAGCACGTCTATTTGATGCCATTTTGAATTACCATACAATATCTGAAAAAACGTAGAAAGTAATTATTACGATGTGCAAAATAAAAAGAAATACACACCGTAGTACAAAACAAATGCTATAAAAACCACAAGTCACCACAACCTGTCACTTGCTCATCAGCAGAGAGCTTCAACAACCGTTCTGCTTGACTGTCACGTCAGCGACTGACCGTTGGGCCGTTGCCCGTTACTATGCTCTTGACTCAGTGTTGCCAACTCGGGATAAATTTTATTTATCAAAATTGCTCGAATTTGTATATAGTTGGCAAAAAAAATTGCTTTAACCTTGAAAAGCAAGTTTCATATAACTGGCATTAAGCCGATTAAAACCAAAATCTGGACGTGGTAGAAAATTTTACTAAAAGTGATTTGCATTTTACACAACATCTAGACGTGATAGAAAAAATCTAATTATAGATTTGAAATCAGCATACCGAAATTAGCTAGGAGCACCTATTTGGTCTTCTGTAACAAAATCTTTGTTGCCTAGTGTTATTGAAAGAAAGAGCCAACTGTAAAAGGTCAAGTGTAAAAAGTCAAGTGGTAAAAGGTCAAATGACTTTTAATATTTTAACTTTTAGTCTTTTTTAATTATAATTCGTAGTTTTTAATGCTTTTAAATTTTCAGATTTTAATCCTTATCTTAATTTCATTTTTTAACTTCGAAATTTTTTTTTTTATAAATACAAAACTGAAATGTTCTCTTTTCAACGCATCGAGAAGGAACGACGCAAAATATGGAGGGGCACGTAAACACGCGTTCGTAAACACGCATTCGTAAACACGCAGTCAGATTAGACTGGAATCAGCCTCAAGCTAGAGAGAATAATACTGCATTTAATGGTATAAACTCCATTATAGAAGTAACGAATTGACATACTGGGTCAGTGGGTCACCATACTCACCATACAAGAAGGACAAAACAATATATAAAACCTTGTTTTGCTTCCGCCCGAATTGTTCATTCTGACGAAGGTCAAGCATGTCACCCCACCTTAGACCTACAGTTTAACGTGGAATCCGAACCACGCCCCATCAGCCCAGCGTCTTAACCACTACGCTACCCAGTGTACCCATTTATCTACCAACCAATTTCTTTATTTATATATATTATATATATATATATATATATATATATACAGGATTGTATACAAAGTTTTGTCCGATGAATAAACGCTGATATTCTTGTAATTATGAGGTCTATGGCTACTGAAATTCGGTTGATTTATTTAATATATAATTCTCGTGCTTCGAACACTATGCGTAGGCTATGCGTAGGCTAGGCGCTACATAGCGCCTAGCCAACCCAACCGTCAGCCATCATCATTTACTCTTCATTCATTTCTCGCTGCATTTATCATTTATTGCTTATTTTTAAGCATGGAATTTGAACGAAGAGACGTACGTAAGCTGATTTATTTCTTCTGGAAACGTAGAATGTCACCTGCAATCATAGCAGCAGAGATAAATTCGACACTTGGTGCTGAAACAACAAATGAACGTACATGTCGTCGGTGGGTGGCTCAATTCAAGGAAAACAATTTCAGTGTCGATGATAAACCACGTTGTGGTCGACCATCACTGGATTTGAACACAGGTATACAAAACTTTCTGGATACAGAGAAGTATGCTACGACTAGGAGTATTGCATTAGAACTGGGAGTTTGTCACAGAACAATTCAGCAGCATCTTATTCAGATGGGGAAACGTTATTTATCTAATCGATGGATTCCACATTATTTAACTGTTGAACAAAAGGCAAACCGTGAACGAATATTTTAGAGTTGTTGGAGAAATATGCTGCAAATGATTTCTTGGGACAATTAATTACAATGGACGAAGTTTGGATCTATTGGGACAATGATGGCAGCTATCACCATATGAGTTGGAGAGGAGATGGTGATATCCCAAATGTGGAAGTTCAACGGACGTTGACCATTCGTAAACATCTGCTCTCGCTATACTGGGACTGCAAGGGTGTTCTCCTTTTGGAGGTATTGCCACGTGGACAAACAATAAATGCTGATATTTACTGTCAGCATTTAGATCGCTTGAAGGTAGCAATTCAGCAAAAACGTCGGCGACTAGTTAATGGGGGATACCACCATCTTCACTACCTCCATGATAACGCGAAGCCTCATACAGCTGCTAAAACTGTTCAGAAACTGCGCGATCTCGGTTTTACAGTATTGCCACATCCCCCATATTCACCAGACCTCGCACCGTCTGATTTTTACCTTTTCTCCCCACTTAAATCTTCAATTCGTGGTAGGAAGTTCTCATCTGCGGAAGAAATTCACGCTGTTCTAGATGCCTGGATTACCGCTAAACCACGGACATTCTTTGCACATGGCATCAGGAAATTGCCAGGAAGATAGCAAAAATGTATTGCAAATAAAGGCGATTACTTTGAACATCTTTCTACCACTGAAGATTAATTGTTTGGTTTTATTGAATAAATTTTATTTATCGGACAAAACTTTGTATACAATCCTGTATATATATATATATATATATAACTGTGCTATAGCTTAAAATCCCTGTTGCCAAAAAAATACAACATTTGCATAATGCATATGAAGTTGCAGTGATCATTTAAGCCTTCTATTTCGAGCAGTTTGTATTTAATCATACATTTATAGAATTTATGAACTTTGATTCTCTTGATGCAGTTTACATCTACTTAGATATTATAATAATGTATTCAAAAACTTTTATTTTTTTTCGCGCTTTCATATTTTACACAGATTAGTTGTCTAGCTTCGTTTTAGCATTGAGAACTAAAATATGACTTTTGTTTTTCCATTGAAAGTACTCAGCATTTATGATGTAAATCAGTGGTGGCCAACCATTTTTTGATGCGTGCCATTTTTAGGTTAGGTTTAATTCGGATGCGCCAAAAAAAAATTTGTGAAAAAATTACTAATAAAATATAATATAATATTTACCTTAAATAGAAATATAATGTGAAAAATATTTACCTTAATGAGATTACATCTTAACTGCTTAACTACATCTTAACTGCTTAAATCTTTGATTTTTAATATTTAGTGTTAGAAGTGAAAATTTAGCACAATTCATATTAGACCTCGATGCGCCACTTCAAAGTACTTGATGCGCCACCTTTGGCGCAATGCGCCGCGGTTGGCCACCACTGAATTGTAAATAAATAAGCAACAACATTTTCTTTTCCAGAAATAATAATGGCCCCCAGGAAAGAAATTTCTATAAAGAAACACATTGAAATAATGTCTCTGCACCATTTTAGGTTATCCCAAAGGGATACTGCACGTAGGATTAATGTTTCTCAGAATAGAATATATCCAAAACTACTAAAAGATAAGAGGAGACAAACTCGGTAAACAACAAGAAGGGCTGAGGAAGAAAGAGAAAGAGGACATTAAGAAAAGATAGATTATTGATAAGAAATTCCAAAGGAAATAAAGTAGATTCTTGACAGTATCTCAACTAGCCGCTGAATACAATTTAGCATAAAAAATACCAGCGTCTTATTTTCAATTGTACGAAGGCGACTAAGAGAGGCAGGGTTGAATGGTCGTGTATTTGTTAGAAAACCTTATCCGAGGCATGTCAATAAGCAAAGCGATTAAAATGGGCAAGAGAATATCAAAACGTTAAATTAGAAGACTGAAAACAAGTACTCTGGATAAATGACAGCAAATTTGAAATACTTGGAGACCTAATGAAAACTGAAGGAAACCTCAAAAAAGAGATGTACCATCGTATCCTACAGTATCATATCATACCATTCCTTCCAGTCATCGTTTGATTAGGAATATCTTCATCTTCCAGCAAGATAATGACGCCAAACATACATCACTATGTTACCAAAGATATTCGAGCAGAAAAAGTGAAGATGGAGTATTAAGAGTAGTGAAATGGCCTCCTGAATCCCCAGATCTAAATCCAATTGAGATTATGTGGGATGAACTAACTCCATTCAATTTTGAAAATATTTACAAGAAAAATGGAGTAATTTGCACTAGAGTATTTTGAAAAATTGCTGTAAAGAATGTCCAAAATATGCTTAACTGTGATAAAGCAGAAAGGAAGGTGTTTTTTTTTATTAACAGACGTTAACGCCCAGGGGCGGATCCACGGGGGGCGGTCCTGTGGGTCAGGACTACCCCCCTACTTTTGGTCACCAAAATTGGCAGTTTTTTATGTTTCTTACATCACCGCACGTTGTTCCATAGTTCCCTACTTCAAGAGTTCTTTGATGGAAATTAAGCTGATATTTTTGTAGTTTTAATGAAGAGTATAAAATAAAAAAAATAAAACTGAGCATGTCTCAATCATATTTCTTCCCATTATTTGCTTGGTATATGTAATTATAACACACTACTGATCCTAAATGTTCAAACCATCTCGACCCCCCCCCCCCACCAGCTTCCCCTTTCCAAAAATCCTGGACCACCCCATTTCCAAAATCGTGGATCCACCCCTGACGCCATATTAAGTTGTTATTATAGTATTATAGAACGAAAATGTAACGTAATTTCCATTAAAATGTGTATCCTACAAACACTTATTGTTTATTTTCATTCAAACGTAATTAATGCCACCCACAGTTTCATCTTTCCACGTTGTGACACCATAATTTTGACGCCAATATATAAATGAACCATTCATCCATAGAGCATAATATAATTTCACTGAAATCATACATTTTTTAAATATCAGAGAAGTCCTTTGATATGCATTGATCAAAACGAATTTGAACTGAGAGGAGGTGAATAAATTATACAAATTACATTGAAGAAATTCCATATTTGATAAACAAATAACTAATTATTATTATTATTATTATTATTATTATTTTGGTGAAGATGTTATTGCTATACTCTCGTTTTACATCTCCAGAGAGGGGCATTTTTCTCCCTTCGAAAGGGTATTTCCGGAAGCAATTAATTTCTTTATTAAAAATAATATTTTTATCGTGAACGAGATAACCGAGATATGAAATATCAGTCAATTGGTTGCGTTTCTGGAATTTTGCTATGGTAATGGCAGAATTCATTGGGGAAGATGGAATAGGGACGAGGAAGGAAGCCAACAGAATGTACTTCGTTCTCTCTCTCTCTCTCTCTCTCTCTCTCTCTCTCTCTCTCTCTCTCTCTCTCTCTTTATAGCCAGGAGAACCCCAAAACCATCACAGCCCTCACGCCAACTAAAATTCGGTTTATTGCGCAATGCGCATCCCCATCCCCTCCTTTCTCCTAACCCCCACTTTCTTACGTTCTTTCGACCAAATGATCTATTATTAACAGACCGTCTTTCAAATCATTCAAACTTATCTATTTCTAGATACTGTAATTCAAATAAATAATCCTAATCCAATTTTTGTAACTGATTACGTTCATTTTGATCTCGTTCCAATGTATTAATTCTACGCTTTAACTACTTCTACATTCAAAAACACTTAACTCGATATATAAAAAAAACCCTCTCAATAATCTACATTTTCATATTAGCCTATTTCATTTCGACCATCAGTCAAAAAACAAACAAAATCCATCATTATTCAGTTAAAAACACAACAACAACTTTTGCGTAAAGTTTTAAAATATTTTTCAGTATTTTTCCGGACAGTTTAGATATCTGATTTGACGTTAATATATTTATAGTATTCTACTCTGAGTAAGCCGTTGGAAGCATGGAAGCTTTTTAGGCAAAATAATGAGATTCAGTTTATTTATTACACGAAAGTGAAAATGGCAAGTAATAATAATAATAATAATAATAATAATAATAATGATAATAATAATTAATAATGATAAGTTAAAAATTTACAAAAGTAGTGTTTTATTAATGATTTTACCCAATTTTAAATAAAATGATCCATTGTATATTTACTAGAATGAAATTAACGTTTAATGAAAAAACAAAACAAAAAAATTGTTTCAGGATAAATTATGACATTTAAAAGTGTTTCATGAAATTAGTACGAGTATATTCAAAGTAGTTAATTATAAAATTGGAACTTAATTACTATGGTAATTACAAAATTATAAAATAGGAACGTAATTCCTATAGTAATAAACTAATAATAGCAGTAGTGGATTTATACATCAGTAGAAGCTAATAAAGTCCTGCTTTAGTGATTTGCGGAATATATTTAGCGATGAAGCCTATCTAATATTTATAGGCATTGCATTCCATATTTCTGCTCCTTTGAAAGAGTACATTTCGTACAATTTTCCTTATATAGTTTGGTTTGCATATAAAACCTCTGGGTAGTCTGGTGTATTTGATGGGGGGCGAGGGTGGGGGATTGCTTTTTGAATGGGTGATGTATATTGATTTTTATTGATACCTTTGAATATATCGACAGCACCATTAAATTTGTATGTCATTTAGTTTTAAAATATTTTGTTCTTTAAACAGCGAGGAAGTGTGATTTTGTCTGTTATCATTATTTGAGAGGGTTCGCAGGCCCTTTTTTATGAATGAATTCCAAAGGATACTTTATACGTTTCTTTGAGCTACCTCATGCTGTAATGCATTACAATAATTGTGGCTGGATGAAGGAATAATGCGAGGCAAACAATGCATTTTTTACAACAATATGAAGTTCAACGAAGAAAAATTCCAACTCATAAGATATAGTAACAACGAGGAGCTTCGGAATAAAGGATATAAAACACTATAAGACAAACATATACCCACAATTCAGGGATTTTGGAGTAATTATATCCTCGGATATTACACTACGACAGTAAAGTTACAACAGATAGTAAAGAAACGGGAATTACTGTATGTGGAAGAGCTACCTCAACAGAAGATCAGACATCTTGCTAAAATTAAGAAGGAGTTTAGTTCTACCAATATTGCTCCTATCAGTAATGATCAGTACTAACAAGCAAGTAGAGAAAACTAGTCATTGCAAACGAAGGACTTTTACGTTTAAGATCGAGGAAACAAAAGATAAAAACTACTGACCTCGTCTACAATCCCTGAAACTGTAAAGATGATGTCACAAACTTTAGAAATTAAAATAGAATGAGATGTTATGGAATAAGATAATAGGTACATTGTGCACTGTCCCAGCTGCGGTGGAACAAGGGGGTATAAAAGCGAAGATAGAAATTACTCTCAGAACGCAAAGTTCAAAACCCTTTAACGTGCTACCGAAAGAACTGAGAACCTACAGCACATTAACCTGAACAATTTCAAGAACCAATTAGACAGGTTATTTTACAAATTTACTGACTAGCCATGCGTAACTGGCTACGAGGGTAGGATGAGTGTGAAAAGCAACTATCTCCTCCACAAAATTCTCTCAGAAAATGAGGCGAGATGCTGCAGAGGAGTCGACCGCAAGTCGATCCTGACTGAACCGTGGTTCGAAGCCAACGAAAGTGTGTATATATATATATATATATATATATATATTGAAAAATTTCAGATCTGCAAGGAAAACTTTTTAAAGCAGGAGTAATACAAAAATTAATCCTGACTTATATTGGGTTGAGAAAGAAAATTTAAAAATATATGTCCACTAAAGTGTGTTCGGTCTTACTTGAACTCGAACTGCTAAACACATTAAGGGAGTCTTGATGCGGGTCAACTTTTTAACCTAAAATAAGGTTAAAAACACATAATTTAAATTTATCGGGCCAATAAACTGCTTGTTAATGTTTTGCTGCCTTTCCAACGTTCTAAAATATATATATATATATATATATATATATATATATATATATATATATATATATATATATATATATATATATATGGGGTGTACTGAATATCGAATACCGGATATTAGTCTTATTTGGATGACTGTATTAGGCGTCAATGTAAAAAATTGAATAGAATTATCGTCCAAGCCTTTACAAATACAAGAGTTGAAATTTTATAATTCTCGAGCTTCTCCCGCTCGAGGGGTGGGGGTGGGGGGGTGGAGAGGGGTGATTAACTGCCGATTTTCATGAAAAAAGAAAAAAATTGCAGAACACAGTCAAGCTTCAGTTTCCATAGCAACACAAGGAAGCTCTGGAAACGCCAATGATGCGAAGGAGTTCCAAAACTATTATTATTTGTTCGTAAATATCTCACCACGCCACCCACAAACGTACGAAGTGAACGGCTGTTTAGTTCTGCGAAAATATAATTACCGACCCACGTAAATCGTTTAGCGCTCCTGATACTGCTGAACGACTAATTTTTTCTACAATATAATCTACTTGTCTTAAATGTCAATTATTAAATTTTGTTTTTTGCGGTGATTAATTATTATTACTGCCTCTTCAACTTTTTGTAAAGTTATTTTGTAAGTTATTTGTAAGTTATTTTGTAAATGATTATTAATAAGGAAGTTTGATTTGTTTGTAATTATTCTTTGAAATGAAAAATAAATAAATTTTAATTTTAATTTCCTAAATCACGTTATTTACCTTAAGTATCCTCATATTCGATATTCGATTAAAAACATGTAAAAACTATTCGACCTAATAATACCGAATGCCGAATATCCTCATTTTTTACTGAATACCGAGTACCGAATATTCGGTACATCCCTAATATATATATATATATGGTTGCAAGAACTAAATTACTGGGAAAGACTGCGTGCATTAGATCTCTACTCGCTGGAGAGAGAGAGAGAGAGAGAGAGAGAGAGAGAGAGAGAGGAGAGAGAGAGAGAGAGAGAGAGAGAAACTAGTACAAAGCCACAAACTGAACCCGATAACTATCCAAAATAACTGGAAAATAGGAAAGGTATAATGTGTAGTATTCCCAAACTAAAGGCCAGACAAGTAACATCCTCAACTCTGAAGGAAAATAGCTTTGTTGTCAGAGGACCAATACTGTTTAACTACTTACCAAAGTCCATCAGGAACACATCTGTTGTCCATGTCGACGCATTTAAAAGAAGACTAGACACCTGACTCAGGACAGTTCTTGATGAGTTGGGTGTACCTGGCTATGTGAGATAGAGCCCCCAGATAAGTAATCCTCTGTACACTAAGTCAGGGCTAGGAAAGGACTGCCAGCCTGAACTTCACATGTAGAGAGCGACGCGTGGAACCCTCGACAGGTTGACAAATATACAAACAAACAGAACTTGCTCGTGTGCGTTATCCCATATATATATATATATAGAACACATCACTTAAATCTTAGACAAATAACAATATATTCAGAATCGTTGTAAAAAATAATGAAAGAAAATGTTTCAAAAATCCAGAGCTAGATCTTACAGGCTGTGAAGCCTCTTCTAGAATAATTTCTTCAAAAACGATGTTTCGCATGTTGTGGAAATTAATATTAATAAGATAAAAAATTAATATTTTATACGTTATCTAATCAAAATTGGCAACTGAAAGTATTGGCAGCAAATAATTGTTTCTGTTTCTGTGTTTCTGTGACCATGAACTGTGCTGGTTGTGAAGTAGCCTTTGAAGACTTAATTCGTTTTGTTGCCTTACACGAAGATAAAGCTTTGGATTTTTTTGCGAATTACGGTACGATATTAAAAACTCTTTTATGTCCCAACTGTGGAAAAAGAGTGTAATTATAGGTTAGGTTAGGTTAGGTTAGGTCAGATTACGATAAAGAAAATGAACTTACCGGAAAATATTTATTCGATGTATTTTGAGACGTTTTAATAAAATCTGCTATCCGTTTTTTGTGAAATTGAGCTAGCGTTCGAGATAGACATTTCTTGGAAAAAAATAATTTATTTCAAAACCTGCTCAAGTGCGCAAAAAACGGATACCAGATTCTGTTAAAACACATTACAATACATAAAAAAAATTATTATCTAGTATCTAATTTCGGGTGGTGTATTCTGTGGAATTTTTACCAATAAATGTATGCTTTTTCGTAATTTAAAAAAAATATATACAGTATATATATATATATATTTATATATATATATATTCATCACCGTTATTAGTTCTTTTTTATAACAGTTACAAAAACAGAAACAAGAGTTACAAAACTAAGTAGGCCTATATAGAAATATATTCACTGCTGTAATCTTTAAATGCTAACATATTCGTATAAATTTGCATTAAAAAACTAAATGGCTTTTTAGGGAAATGTACGCAATAAATTCATTTAAATTCTGTAAAAATATTTTTGGTTTTTGAGTGAGAGAAAAGTTATCTGTTTTTAGAAAGAATTTTATTCGTTTACTTTCTCGTACGTGTGACAACTTCCTCCTACACAATTTCTACGTGTACAGCAACACTTTGATGCGAGTGGGCCAACAGTGTAAGTACCGTGGGTGTAGGAAAGCTTTACATTATGATGACGTAAAAACCAGAATGTTAAAAAACTGAATTATTTTTTTACGTAGTAAAAAAACAACGTAGGTTACGTTCTTCTTTTTCCGGCAGCTACAGTACGTCCCATCACGTGACATTACATTACAGGGTGAACCACATCCGTTTGCAACGTTATCGATGAAAATATCAACTTAAAATTTCTATTTAACCTTTTTTTTCTGTTAACACTGAAAAGAGATTATTCAATGTTTTGAATTTTCATGAAAATAACCAGATTGAAATAAACAGATCCATAATTTAACTTTAAAAATTTAACTTAAATTAACATTTATGTGATTTACGCATTTCGCCTTATTTTTTTCCCGAGTTTTGAAAGGGTACCTAATCTAATCCACGTTTAAATGATAAATTTCGTGAAAAATGGAAAAATGGAATGGCGTTCATTCGTTTATATATATTTTAGCTGAAGATGATGAGTGCCATTAAAAACTGAATTTTCGTAATCCCTTTAAATCCCCCCAGGGACCCCTAATGGGTTTTTTATTCCCTAATGCGCATCATCTCAAAATAAGACGGAAATGTATTTTTATTTGAAATTTTTATTTAAAAGTCAGCCAGTATCGGCTGTTAAAAGCAGGGTTGACTGACATAAATGGCTGATAAATCCAAGTTGGTTAGTAACCACATGTGATAAACATCAAATTGGTTGTCTAGTGAGCCAATAAGCATTTACAACTCTAGCAAACAAAACAAAACAGGTAACTGTGTGTGTGTGTGTGTGTGTGTGTGTGTGTGTGTGTGTGTGCAATCGAAATTCTATAAATACATATATACAAAGAAACGAGCACAGTCCTTTCATTCATTAAAACAAACAACAAAACAAGACAAACTATTTCTCCAAACAAACAAACATCTTTCATTTTTATTAAACAAACACGAGTTAATAATATTAATAAAGAGTGAAATTAAAAATTAAATTAAAAAATTGAAAAACAACTTATTCGCACTAAAAATAAAAATTTAAAAATTTAATAAACTTAAACTTATTAAACATTGAAATTAAAAATTAAAAATTAAAAATTTTAAAAACCTTAAAACAAATTCAAATGATTAAACTTTAAAAAAATTAAAACGTTTAAGAGTAAACGCCAAAAATATAAAAACTTAAAATTTTAAAACATCTTTAAAATAAAAAACAGGAAGTTAAAACTAAAAAAAATTGGCAAATCAAAAGTTAAAAAATGTCTTTACATTCGCACTATAATATTATCAGTCAAAATAAAAAATCTTAAAACTTAAAAATTCGCAAATCAAAATTTTAAAAATCTCTCCATACCGGTCGTGACCAATGTTGTAACACCGCTCCCGGGTCAAAATAATGAGAGATCAAACATAAATACTCAAGTTTATTCATATCTCTCTCTCTCTCTCTCTCTCTCTCTCTCTCTCTCTCTCTCTCTCTCTCTCTCTCAAAAAACCTTTGAAGTTATAAAAGAAAATCACATTTACTTTCGCAAAAATAAAAATAAAAATTTAAATGTGATTTTTGTTTTAACGGAATGACATCCACTCGGAGCCTGAATTGGAATGAATTTTAAGGTGAAAAAAATACATTTGATTGGATTGAGAAAATATGAGGGAGGTGCTCACATGCCACGATACAGCCCAAGAATCTGTCGAATCACCAAAGAAAGTAGCTTTCACCTTGGTTGGTTGGTTGCTTTTTACCTTGGTTAGTTGGTTGCTTTTTACCTTGGTTGGTTGGTTGCTTTTTATGTCGACAAAGCAAAAATGCAGCGACATTTGTTTGTCACATATTAAGTTTTTTTCAAACACTGAAATTGCAAAGCAGATTTTAAAACCTTAATTTGATGTAGTTCAAAGATGGATTTTTTATATAATATAAAATTATATATATATATATATATATATGGGATGAATTTCACAATAAAACACGTGAAATGAATGAATGCTGCAAACCCACAAGGAAAAAGAAAAACGATTCCAAGGCCTTTCGTGTATTCAGAGCTACACCTCTACACATATATATAATTTATATAATTAAGTATTATAGGATTATATGAAAATATATGACACGAAAAAGAAAGAAAAATTTCGTTCAGAATGCAGGTTAAATGCCAAGGGCCAAATTCCCTGTTAGATTTTATTTTTAAAGTCACTTGTTTTATATTAACAAAATGGATTTCTATCTATGCTGCAAACCCACAAGGAAAAAGAAAAACGATTCCAAGGCCTTTCGTGTATTCACAGCTACACCTCTACACACATATATATAATTTATATAAAATTAAGTATTATAGGATTATATGAAAATATACGACACGAAAAAGAAAGAAAAATTTCGTTCAGAATGCAGGTTAAATGCCAAGGGCCAAATTCCCTGTTAGATTTTATTTTTAGTCACTTGTTTTATATTAACAAAATTGATTTCTATCTTTGTTTTAACCTATGGGCAAAACACACACACACACACACACACATATAATATTTTTTTTATTCTGTTCACTTTATTCGTGGGTATAAGCAAAATGAACCCAGCGTTGTGGAATAAGGCAGCGGGCTCAGACGGCGAGCCATGGTAGTGCTTATATGGGTATGGTGGGCACTGAGGGTTTTTGCAAATGCGGCAACCGGGTGCGGGTTTTACTGTTTTTAGACTTTTTCGGGTATGGCGGGACATACGGTTTGAACCCAGGGTATGATTAAATGTTTTTAAGAGTTTTTAATTTTTATTTAAAAAATTTTATCCTGACTTTAATAATGTTTTTTAATGTCGGTGTTGAGAGATGTTTTTAAATTTTAATTTGAGAATTTTTTAATTTTTTAAAAGATTTTAAATTTTTTATATTTTAAATTTTATTTAATTTTTTAATTTAAAATTTTTAAGTTCTTTAATTTTTATTTAAATTTTTTTTATTTTGACTGCTAATTTTTTTTTTAATGAGAGTATGGGTGAGATATTTTTAAAAATTTTATTTCCGAATTTTTTAAGTTTTTAAATTTTAATTTTCTTTTAAGATTTTAATATTTTAATTTGCAAATTTTTTTGTCTGAATTTTTATACATTAAAGTTTTTAAATTTTTTGGAAAGTTCTGCAATTTTAATTTTTAATTTAAATATTTAATAATTTTAATTTTTTAATTTTAATTTTATTTCTAATATTAATTTGAAGTATTTTTAAACTTTTAATTAATTTTTTTTTTTAATTTCACCTTTTAATAATTATTAAGGCGTCGCTCGCGCGGAAAGATGACGAATGAACCAAAAACAGTTTTGAGGAAAACGACTTTAATTAAAGTTCGTGAAAAACTCGTAAAATAGATTTAATTAAAAAATTACCATATATTACGGCGTATAAGACGACACTTGAAGCATTAATAAACTACCCTAAAACCAGGGGTCGTCTTATACGCCAGGATACAAAAGTTATCTTAAGAAAATGCAGTGTTTTACAATGTTTATTTCTCACTAAAATCCATATATTAAAACATTAAAAGCACTGTAGAATTACAAAAACACATCACATTCATTTAAAATTCCTCAAATCCACCATCTTCATCTTCTGAAGCAGAGAATTCGTCCTAAACATCTTAAGTGACATTGTTTAATGAGGCGTCGTAAAAGGGTCCCAGTCCGAATCTGATGCGCTAGCTTCGGCTTCGTCGTCGGTGTCCCACAACATATCGTCCTCCACACCATCCATAGTGTTAGAGATACCGCACTTTTTAAAGGATTTGATGACAGTCTCTACTTTCACCTTATCCCATGCTTTGATTATGAAATCACACAAAACATCAAGTGGTGCAGCACGCATGGCCCCACCTTTGTAAAGGATTTCACACTATCAATCATCCATTTATTCCACTCTTCTCGCACATGATCTTTAAATAGTTTATTCACCCAAACGTCCAGAGGTTTGCAGTACAGAAGTCAGACCACCAGGTATTGCAGCAATCTCAGTTTTATTTTGGGTGCTCTTCCAATACGTGCTCTACCGTGAAACTCTAAGGTAGAAAATTGAAAAAATAAAATAAGTAATAAGTATATTAATCGAATTAAATAAGAAAGCAGTTAATGAAAATTAACCTAACCTAACCTAACCTAACCTAACCTAACAAGCAGCGTTCTAACCAAAGTCCGTACCTGCTGCTAATCCGAATAATCTAAGGTAGATCACGTATTGGAATGTAAATTTTAAGGTAGAGCACATACTGGAATGTAAATTTTATGGTAGAGCACGTATTGGAAGAGCACCTTATTTTGTGCTAATTGAGTTTTAATTTTTAAATTTAATTTTTAATTTTAACTTAAAACTTGCTTCGTATTTTCTTCGTTTTGCGAGTGGCTCCATGATTAAAACTTTTGTGTCTGGGTGAGGGAGAAGCCAGAAATATACTGAAGAAATATACCCACTAGCTGACTCAAGGTTGACTACGTCACAAACAATAAGGTCATCGACCTTTAACTTACCACAAACTGCCACTGCTGGTGGTTTGGTGGTTTGGGGAGTCGTCTTATACCACAGGTATGAGCTAAAATCATGAAATTCAGACTGAAACTTGTGCCTCGTCTTATACAAAGGTCGCCTAATCTGCCGTAATATACGGTAATTAATTAATTAATTAATTAATTTATTAAATTTTAATTAAAAATTAAAAGTTTTAATTCGATTTTTTAAAAAAATATAAGTAATTTTATAAACATTGAATGAGTGAATGATCAAATGATGAAACAGAAGCATTTGAAGTTATAGAAAACGGAATTTTCGCCCCGTTCGTTGATTAGTCATCGTGCCGCCGCGCGACGCCGCCCAAGTTATTAATTCATACGTTGCTATTTTTGGTTTAAGAGAGACTGAAAGATTTATTTGAACAAATATGTTTGCCTTGTTTCGCTTTGTTTTGATAAAGGAGAAGGGCGGTGCTTGTTTCTTTGTATGTATGTATGTATATAAGTATGTATAGAATTTTTAGTGCACACGCACACACACACACACACACACATCTTTGGTTTTGGTTTCTTTTGTTTAACCTTTTTTCCAAAAGTTATTTTGGTTTATTTTCTATCCTTTTATTTATTTATTATTTTTGTTTTTTGGGTTTATTTTGGTTACTTTAATTTTTAAAATATTTCTGTTTTCGTAAGTTTACTCGGGTTTATTTTTGTAAATTTTTCTTTTCCTAAGGCCATATTTTTGTGAAATCATTTACTGAAGTAAATAGTAAAGTAAATAATATATATATATATATATATATATATATATATATATATATATATATATATGATACAATCCCACAAGGAAAAAGAAAAAATATTCAAAGCTCTTTCGTGTATTCAACAATACACTTCGTCAGGGGATGACGAAGTGTACTGTTGAATATACAAAAGGCCTTAGAATATTTTTTTTCCTTTTTCCTTGTGGAACACTGAAATACATAAAAGGTTACGGCCTATATATAGGTTACAGAAAGAGAAAAAAAAAATAAATAAATAACATACATACACACAAACATATATACCAGAGCTGGGTACTTGCGGCATATTGCGGTACTGCGGTACTGCTGCACTACCAAACCGGTACCAAACCGGTACGCGGAAATTTGAATGCGGTAGCGGTACTGCGGTACTTTCAGCGATCCTTTGCGGTACTGCGTTATGGGGCCCGGGTGGTAGTGCGGTGGTACCACAAGTACCGCAGTACCGCAAAATATGCCGCAAATGCCCAGCTCTGATATATACATATATATATACATACATATCTACATATATATATGCAATAAACGGAGAAGTAAAAATAAAACTTAAAAATTAAAGATTAGAGGATTAACAAAGAGGCATATCGATTTTTAGCACAAGATCAAATGAGTTATAAAATAATACAAATTTATACTGGAGATACGCCCGGGTTTAACACTTTGCCTTTTTAGAGTCAAGTTTCGATATATATAAAAATAAATTGAAGATTAAAAGTTAATAAAGTAGCTTACAAGTTTACCAAAGATTAAGTGTCCTACCCTTTTTATCTAGATTTGTTTTGAAGAAATTCAAAACAGGATCGAGTTGAAAAAAGACATTTGCTTATGTTGAAGTTATTTGAAAGTTGAATAATGGCAGACTCAAGAATATTTCTATTGACAATGTTGCTCGAATGAAATAAAACTGAAACATTATTCCAATCAATACAGTGGGATAACTCTGACAAATGGACAAAAAGAGCACTGGACAACTGTCCTGTTCTGACGGAATATTGATGCTGTTTTATACGTGTGTGCAAATCCTTTCCCGTCTGACCTATGTAAAAGGAATCACATTGTTTACACCCAATTTTATAGATAATGCCTGAATTATTGGTAGGGCTATTTTTTACTATGATATTTTTCACAATATTGTTATATGAAAATACTACATTAATATCCAAAAGTTTAAGTACATTAGCAATGCCTAAAAAGCACGGGAAAAATGGAAGTACTAAAATATTTTTTGACAAAGTACGAGTGTTATTATTGACACGATAGAAAGTTCGTTTTGCCTTGTTGAGACAAGATTCCATAAACGCAGATGGGTAACACAGATCACTTCCAATACCGTTGATTTTTTCCAATTCGGCATCGATGTATTCCGGACTGGCGATCCTAAGGGCGCGGAGAAACCTTTTATGTATTTCAGTGTTCCTGAGGATGTCATTAGACGAAAGCGCTTGAGCACCGTTTTGTGTTTCCTTTCCTTCGTGGTTTTATTCATCATATATATATATATATATATATATATATATATATATATATATATAAAGGGTGATCCAGAGAAATGGGACCCAAAAGAAACCCTGTAACTCTTAAAGTATAAGTCCTTTTATAAAATCATACGCATCATTCGAAAGAGGATAGTTACAAGTTTGTACAGGATTGTATAGGTTTTGACAATACAAGACAAGATAAGATACAAACAAAATAAGTGTTAGTTAAAACTAACCCTTCAAGATGACTGCATGGACTGTGGAACAGCTGCGTTTCATAACTGAGCAATATTATGAGCATGGAAGAAGTGTAGTTTCAGCTCAACGATCTTTCAAGACAAATTTTCAGATGTCAAAATCACCTTCTAAGAGCTGAAACTACACTTCTTCCATGCTCATAATATTGCTCAGTTATGAAACGCAGCTGTTCCACAGTCCATGCAGTCATCTTGAAGGGTTAGTTTTAACTAACACTTTTATTTTGTTTTGTATCTTATCTTGTCTTGTACTGTCAAAACCTATACAATCCTGTACAAACTTGTAACTATCCTCTTTCGAATGATGCGTATGATTTTATAAAAGGACTTATACTTTAAGAGTTACAGGGGTTTCTTTTGGGTCCCATTTCTCTGGATCACCCTTTATATATTAAAAATAATAAAATAATTTAACATAAAAATACATTTCTGTCTTTTTTCTGAGATGAGAAAAATCTTTTAATCTCTTTGCATTAAAGATTACAAATAATTAATTAAGACGTCCTCATGAGGGCTTAAAAGAGATTAAAAGGGATTAAGAAATTTCAAAAGTTTATTTTGGGTTTCCCTTTAATAGTTCTTCTCCTACATTTCCTTTAATAATAACTTCTACATCATTTTCCTCATCCTTCTTTGATTGATCATTCAATAGAGATTGTATCGTCCCACTGATTCTCTTCAGCTTTTCTTGTATCATATTTCTGTCATTGCTCTCTGCGCAGTTTATTAATTTTGGAGCTTCTCTCTTTCTTTTACAGAATATTGTTCGCTTTTATCTCTCGAAATAGTTCCCTTTTCACTATATATATAAGTATGACTCCTACACCTTATCCAAAATTGAATAAGTAATAATAAATAAATAAATAAAAATAAGCCTTATCCATCAGATCAGACCCTCATAAACTGCTGTGATCTCGCTTTCCTTTTCGCTCCCTCCACAACATACTACTAATCATAAATTCCCTGAATTGAGAAACACAAAAAAAGTCCTTATTTGTACATTCTTGTTCGTACGATTATAATTATAGGTATTTGCATGTATGTATCCTTGCTTTATCCTTTATTGATGTAATTGCATGTATGTATCCTTGCTCTGTCCTTTATTGATGTAATTGCATGTATCTATCCTTGCTCTGTCCTTTATTGATGTAATTGCATGTATGTATCCTTGCTCTGTCCTTTACTGATGTAATTGCATGTATGTATCCTTGATCTGTCCTTTATTGATGTAATCGTATGTATCCTTGCTTTATCCTTTATTGATGTAATTGCACGTATGTATCCTTGCTCTGGCCTTTACTGATGTAATTGCATGTATGTATTCTTGCTCTGTCTTTTACTGATGTAATTATTTACTCTTTGTATAGGATTTATTGTTTTATTTCACATTCTTTCAGAATCTTTCCAGAATTCTTTGCTAAATTTTGAATCTACGAATTATATTGGGTTAAATTTCAATTTTTACCGTATTTTATTTTATTTTAACATTAATTTTTTCTTTATCTTGTCTTATTCTTTACACTTGTCCTACTTTTATAAGTACTTTTACCATAGTACATACACGAATATAGTATGTGTACTTTTGCGTATATGTGTATACAAACTGTCTCTGAGTAATTTATTATTATTATTATTATTTATTAGTAAAAGTAGTAGTAGTAAAAGTAGTAGTAGTACTAGTAGTACTACTAGTAGTATTTGTTATTCACAACTACTCAAATATGAGGTTTCTGCATTCACGATACCAATGAATTCTTCATATAATAAATTTTCTTAATTTTCTTTCACGTTTTATTGCTTTTCATTCTCATATATGTTTTCTTCCATCCAGTTAGGTGGGGAAGTTGGGTAGGTCACTTTTTTTCCAACGGTTTTCTTCCTCTATTCCTTAATGACGTTTCATTGGAGCAGATTTGAAATCTTCGGATAGATTTGGGTTGAAATGCATCCCTTTCGGAAGCACTGATGCTGCTCCTCGAGTTTAAACGAAAAATTCTTTACTGTAACAATTTTAGAACGAAACGAAGGTCTATTTTACTTCTATACGCCAACCATTTAAATAATTCTGAAATTATTCTATATTTCTTTCATTTGTGGCCATAAAAATGATTTTCTAGATTACACCACTCATATGCCAACCATTTTAGCATAAAAATAAGGTAACCTGGTGTTCTTTCTTCAACTAACCACTAAATCATTCTGAAAAGGGTCTATAATAACCATCGTATGAACGATGACATCATGCATAATATGCTCAACTGGCGCCAAATTGCGACCTCTGGCAACTGAATCGAAACTGCGAACTGGCACAGTTTTTGTCCCTTTCATTCCGAGAGCAAAGTTTGCTTGGAATCCGAAGTGAGAGGAGTTACTTTGCCCAAAAGGGGTCCTTATCCCATTCACTCGCTCAAATTTCCTACGAAATTAATTATGTTTAGTAATTTAAACTTCTAAAAAGCGAGTTTAAAAATATTTAAATTGGAAGTCAGGTGTTCGAGTTACCAGTTACTAATTAATATCTGTCATTAAACTCGCCGATATAATTAGTTTGAATTTTTGCACGTTAAGTGATATCATTTCCGGTTATAGCTAATTAAAGGTAAAAAGGTAACAAATTACAGTTGATAACCGAGAGATTCTTGTTAAATTGGGGTTAACTTAATCGAGTTATATGGCGTTAAAAACATTATTAATTATACAATACATCGTTAACTATATATATATATATATATATATATATATATATATATATATATATATATATAGAGAGAGAGAGAGAGAGAGAGAGAGAGAGAGAGAGAAGAGAATATATATATATATTATATACCTATAAATATTTTCTCAAGACCAACGGTATTTATTCAATTTATGAATGAAAAAGTTGGAACTTTGGTGGCCTATTTTTTTTGTTTTGGTTTCCGACGAAGGAATATTTGTTTCACGACATAATAAAGTTTAACTTTGAATATTCCTCGAAATGAATTGTGTTAAAATGTTTATTCTTGGTTGGTTTTTCTAGAGGTATTGGTGGGAATAAAAATACATAACTTTCGAACGAAAAAATATATAATTGGCATATATATATATATATATTGCCAATTAAATTGGCGGAAAAAAAGAAAAAGAAAAAGAAGAAGATGACGCTATAAAAGAGATAAAGGTTAAGTCAAAGTGCTTCTATAATTTTGTGAAAAGGAAGTCGAAAAACCACGCGATTATCAAACCTCTGAAAAACGAGAACAGTGCTTTATCTGATGATCTAACAGAAGTATCTGAAATATTAAGAGCTCAGTACGAATCATTTTTCAGTATCCCAAAAACTGACAAACTGATATGCGATGGAAACGCGTCAGGACCGGATAAATGGAATGCCACACTGATCAAAAACTGCAAGAATGCAATCGCTGAGATCCTATATTGGATATGGAGACGATCACTAGACACGGGAGAAATACCGGGCATCCTGAAGAGCGCGAACATAGTCACAATATATAAAGGAGGAGATCGATCCGAGGCCAAAAACTACAGGCTAGTGTCGCTTACATCTCATCTCACGAAAATATTTGAAAGAATAGTTAGACAGAAAATCTATGACTTTTTGGAAACTCAGAAAAAATTCAATGATAACCAACATGGGTTTCGGTCAGGCAGATCATGTCTATCACAACTAATGGAAGACTACAACAACATTGTTGATGCACTTGAAAGTAATGAAAACTATGATGTAATATACACAGACTTTGCCAAAGCGTTCGACAAGTGCGACCATGGAATCATAATACATAAACTGAAATATATGGGAATAACAGGAAAAGTAGGGAAATGGATATATAATTTCCTTAATGAGCGGCAGCAAGTCGTTACAGTACAAGGAGTATCTTCATCAGAATCAAAGGTCCTCAGCTCAGTACCACAAGGAACAGCATTAGCTCCACTACTCTTCATAATCATGCTAACTGACATAGATGAGGACGTTACCAGAGACAGCACAGTAGCATCCTTTGCCGATGACACAAAGATCAGTAGAAAAATAAGAAACCCAGAAGATATAGGCTCTCTACAAACAGACATGAACAGAATCTACAAGTGGACGGAAGACAACAATATGAAGTTTAGCACTGAAAAATTTCAACTGTTACGGTACGGAAAAAGAGAAGACCTAAAATCCATGGAATATTATACCCCAAATGGACAGGAAATTCAGAGAAATTCCAGAGCAAAAAATTTAGGGGTTGTAATGACATATGATGCGAAATTTGAAACACAAATAAGATAGCAGTAAACAGAGCAAAGAGAATAACTGGGCAGATACTGAGAACCTTTAAACGAAGGGATAGGAATATAATGATTCCTCTACTGAAAACAGTGATCATACCCAAATTGGAATGCTGCTCGGTCCTAACATCCTCATATAAAAAAAGAAGACATTAGACAGCTAGAAGGGATTCAGAGATGCTTCACAGCCAAGATCAGGGGGTGCAAAGAACTAAATTACTGAGAAAGGTTACGCGAACTAAACCTATATTCACTGGAAAGGAGAAGAGAGAGATACACCATCATTTACACTTGGAAGATAATGGAGAAACTAGTCCCTAATTTTACTCTGAACCCTGTAACTCCCCAAACAACGGTGGAAAGTAGAAAAGGAAGAATGTGTCGTGTTCCCAAATTAAAGGCGAGACATGGAACATCCTTAACCCTGAAAGAAAATAGTTTTGTTGTGAAAGGACCAAAACTGTTTAATCAGCTGCCCAAAGACCTAAGGAACACGAATGATGTTGCAGTGGACATCTTCAAAAGAAGATTAGACGCCTGGCTCAGAACAATCCCCGATGAGCCGGGCGTACCTGGCTATGTGAGGTGAAGAGTACAAGAAACCAACTCTACTTCACCAGGCGAACTCGAGAGGAGGGCCGACAAGCTTGACGTTCGTGAAATGAGGAATCATCGCGCGGAACCTTTGCAATATTAAAAGGTTAATTATTTTCGTCCTTGTAATTAGCCATCTTCAGTCCAGCTGCCAACACTGTAATGAATGTTTTTAATTACGTCGAAATGAGAATTTTGAGACTCAAAGTCATTGTCTGAATTCCTCCAAGTTTAGCTTTTATTCGTCACAATTGTCTTCAGACAAAACAGTCCCATTTTCAGTTAAATTCAGGTTCGAGGATTAATTGGCGAGTTGCCTTTTTGTTTTCAACTTTTTCCTGCTTTTTTTTTTTTTTTTTTGGTCAATAATTCTGTTTGAGCGACAATTCACTTTCGTCTGTCTTTTATACAGGGTGAGCGAAAAGTCTCTGTGTACACCTGTCCACTTTCAACACAGTGCAGGTACAGTTTCACTACACTTCTTGCAGGTACAGTTTCACTACACTTCTTGCAGGTGCACAGGGACTTTTCGCTCACCCTGTTTAACAACTTTATTAAATTTTATTTCTCTCACTTATGCGGGACGTTCATCCTCCCCTATACGAGGAGTCCGCCAACATATTTTGGGGGGATTTTGTATTTCTTCATTCTCTCTCGTTTGTCAGATTATGCTCATGGTTTTAAATACTCGCGCGATTACGTAATTTAGATATAAAAGATTTTGCTATTGTCTGTTTTTGTCATCTACCGCACACACTTCCATCTTTTGCTCTCATTCCATTTGGTTTACCAATAGCTATTCGATTTTCAGCAGGTGTTGCGGACTTTGCTGTCAGGAGGCAATACATATAGGAGCGCAGCGTTTAATTATTGTCCCGTGAACCGTAAACGCAATTAGAAATTCTTTCATGTACCACTGCGCACCACTACACACCTGAAAAACGCGTTTTGCGACGGACAGAATTTTGCACAAAATTTTTAAAAACTTCATATATATATATATATATATATATGATGAATAAAACACGAAGGAAAGGAAACACAAAATGGTGCTCAAGCGCTTTCGTCTAATGACATCCTCAGGAACGAAAGCGCTTGAGCACCATTTTGTGTTTCCTTTCCTTCGTGGTTTTATTCATCATAGATATTTTTTCACGTGTTACTTTCGTGAAATAATTTTCATATATATATATATATATATATATATATATATATATTATATAAGCTTATGGAGACGCTCGTTCGGGACAGATTCTCAGCACGGCTTTCAGCGTAATCGTTCTTGTCTTACTAACTTGCTCTACTTCTTTAATGATGTAAAACAATAGATATATATTATGATTTTCAAAAGGCGTTTGGTAAAGTGCTACATAGGAGAGTATTAGCTAAACTTCAGTCTCACCAAATTGATGGAATGTTTAGCGCACAGTATTAACTTTACTGAATTTGTTCTGGTTAACGCCAGACAATTTTATTCAGTCTCGAAAGGGTTAACTGGATTGAAAATTTACTCAGCGGACGTAAACAAAAAGTGGTTATTAATGGCGAAGCGTCTAACTGGAGAATTGTAACTAGCGGCGTGCCTCAGGGATCATTCCATATTCTATTCCTATTACGAATGCAAAAAACCCCTGGTTTAACTTTGCTTATTTTAATGCTATCCGCAATAGAGAGGAGGCTTTCAGAAGGTACTCTCGCCATCCAACTCCTGACTCTCACTTAGCTTATATTTCTGCCCGGAATCGTGCAAAATTTGTTCTTCGACTCACTTAGAAACAAATTCTCCACTGCCCGTTTAGAAAAGGTAAATTTATTCTTACTCGTAAAAAGGCGAATTCGAGGAAATTTAATCCAGGTGTTTAAAATGATTAAAGTTTTTGGTAATGTCGACGCTGAAAAAATATTTCACCTTCAGAAAAGCAGATACAACTCGCGGTAATGGTCTCAAATTAGTTGGTAAAAATTTTAATTCTAATGAAACTAAACATTTTCTCCTTCAATCGTATAGTTAATTCGTAGAATGTATTTCCAGCAACAGTAATTGAAAGTAATTCGGTCAGAGTCCTTTAAAAAGAGACCACTGTAGATGTTTATCTTGCCTTAAAAGCCCCAAGTTAGAAGCATTTGTTAGCGTATAAAAGTATTGTCGAATTTTTTCATTCTGATTCTCCCCTCTTTGCTTCAAAATTTCCACTTTAACTTTAAATTTCCTTCCTTTCTTTCAACCTCCTTCCTTTGTTTCGCTTTTACGCTTTCATTTGTTTTAAATTTTCTTTCATCTTTTAACGTTGTTCTTTCTTAAACAAACAACCTCTTGGGGACCAACCAACCTGTCTGTTGTTGTTTGGTATCCTTTGTAAATTCTTTTGTATGTAAATAATTCTTCCAACGATTTTTGAGTTTATTACAAGAGTTTTCCTCAGTTAAAGCTACAAAGAAAGAGATGTCTTTTATATATATATACAGTATATATATATATATATATATATATATATATATATATATATATATATATATATATATATATATATATATATATATATATCAGTTGACAATTCGGGTGAGACATTACTAATACCAATAATGTTTGGAGTAATTTATCGTCCTTCGTGACATCTAACGTTATCTATGGCTTTTTGTGGGGGGGGGGGCCCGAACCCCTATTCCGACAAGGAAGATCCAGAGAGCATCTTAATCGCTGAAATTTGTACTCGAACCCAGGTTTCTTCAGTTTAAAACCCATTTAGCTCAATGTTGCCACCCTCTCTCTTTACTACCTCTAACTGCATGCCTCCTCCTTTAAGGAGAGCACGCAGTACCTCATTCCTTTTCTGTCCAACTCTCTAACGCAAGGGTTAATCGGTACTCTCAGTCTTTCACCTCCTGAAATGATCAACTCTGGAACAACCTTCCTCCATCCATCTTTCCCCCTCTCTATGACCTCCAATCTTTCAAACGCAGAATGTCCAGGCATCTCGAAAACTCTGGACCTTGATTTTGGTCTCTCCTTCTGCTCCTATGAAGGGAAGCATTTTAGCGGGCGTTCGTCCTTGGCCCCTCCTTCCAACATATAAAACAAAAAGGACTCAAGCCTATCCTATCGAATCCCATTGAAAATAGTTTCGTTCAATGTATGAATATTTCGTTATTAAATGTTAAAGTTATTGCATTCATACGTAAACTTTGCTATATTTATAATACTCGTATATTTAATAAGTACTTTATATATTAATATAATATAATATAATATAATATGATACATTAATATTATTATTAATATTATTATTATTATATATGATATTAATATTATATAATATATTTAATATTTTTATATATTTAATGCAAATAGTCTTTCAAATAGTTCTATCTACTAAATTTTCGTTTCTAATCAGCGGGGGGGGGGAGGGTATTACTGCAACTTTACTATTTACTACTATTTAGTACTTACTATTATTGTTATTATTATTTTAAGCAAACTTATTTATATGAAATATTATCCTTACGTTCGAGATACGACAAACAACTTTATGGTAATTTATTTTTTCAACGATTGTGTGTGTATATATATATATATATATATATATATATATATAATTATATATATTATATATATATATATATATATATATATCGGGAATATACAGGGTGTCCCGTAAGTCTGGACCCATAGGGAAAAATAATAAAATTACAAAATAGTCCAAAAATTTATTTATAATATATATATATTTTTTTTATTATTATTTTTATTATTTTTTTATTATGATCTTACTCCGCTGGAGTTTTATTTGTGGGGCCACTTGAAAGCCAAAGTGTACGAGGTCAAACTTCAGAACATTTTCCACCTTAAAGCACGCATTGTGGAGGCGTGTCAAGAAATTTCTGCGACTGTGATTCAGAAAGTGCTGTCGCAGTGGAGATTGCGTCTTCAACTATGTGTGCGACACAACGGCGGACACTTTGAACAGATTATGTAATAAATTTTTGGACTATTTTGTAATTTTATTATTTTTCCCTATGGGTCCAGACTTACGGGACACCCTGTAGGTATTCTTTTCAAATCTGCGTTTAATATGGACATTTTTAAAGGACAAGACTGTTTTTAAAAATTTTTATTGGAAATGTTTCGGGACTCACCCATCATCAGTTCAATAAAAGCTGAAAATACTGTATAAGTCCTACATTCATATAAAAATAAGCAGAATAAATATTTACAAAAGATTTCCAAAATGGCGGAAGGGATAAAAAAATGAAAAACCAGTCAATACGTTACAATTTCGAATTTCAAAATTGGGTCTTAATTTCGTGGTATGAATTGATTCCAGAATACGTAAATCAAGTTGATTACCTTCAGTGGCCAAAATTTTAAAGTTACTCAGAACGATTTGAGACTGGCACGCATCAGTGTGGGTCCTAACCCCGGAAAAATCTTGTTTATGTAGTGGAAACTCCGTTTGACTTTAAGTATGATAGGCTTCTCGCTTCGCACAAATAAATAAATAAATAAATAAAGACAGCGTGGCGAGAGAATTTCTATCCTTGAATTTCAAAACTGAATTCAACCGGAAACTGTTATTAAGTAAAACGAAATAAATTTGTCGTTGAAATTTAACGAGCGCTAAATTTAATTCTCGCCAAAATTATTTAGAATGAGTCTCTCAAAATGTGGATGGGAGAAGTAAGATTTAAAATTTAGAGACCTGAATAGTTGGTACTCCTGCATAGAATTTATTGTTTAAATATGTCTTAAATTCTTGACCTATTAAAGTCTTCGCGAAACTGTTATTGACAAAGAGATACCTTAAAAATTTGGGTAAATATTAAGTTTCGGAGACACCAGTTGTTTTTTGGGACCTCTGATTGGCCGAAAGTTGGTGACGTGGGAAATAACTAATCAACTTAGAACGGTCACCTAACCTAGCGTAACCTAACCCGCATGTAAGAGTCACCCTGACTGGCACGAAGTATAAAAAATATGGGCGGATCACCGAAATATGGTGTCCCCGAAACTTAATATTATCCAAATTTTGAACTCTGAGTGAAGATACTGATACGAGGAAATTTTGTATGCTCGAAAAAATAAAGTAAAAAGATAATACCCAAACTCAAAAAATATACCCAAACCGAAGAATGTGGACTTACGGTGGACAGAAATAGCGAATCGTGAAATATACCTCTCTGTTGTTACTGTATGCCAAGAAATTAAATGGGGGGGGGGGTTACCTGATTTCCAGAGTAAATTCAATATTATTGCGTTTACTATTTGTGTAGTTAAAAAAAATAGGTTCCATGAGATCAAATGCTGAAAATGGACGAGCGTGTCATCCACGTCTCGTCGATACAAGATGGAATGAAACCCAGAGGACAATCATCCAGCCTCGTTCTTTCACGATGACACATAAAAGCGTTGGCAAAAGTAGGTCCAAGGGACCCATCCATCCCAACAATCATCTGAATGTTCATATAATTCATTATTGAAGATAAAAAAAGAATTTTGAACAGTGAACTGGAAATTTTTTAAACTGGGGTTTCCTGAGTCCACTGACATTAATACCCGATTGAAAAAGGTCTAGAAAACATACATTAGTGGTTTCATTAATGGGTATATTCGTAAACAAATATACTTAAGGTCATAGCTTACCATAAAATTATTATTGGCACTGGGAAAAATTCAGAATGTCCTTTACAAACTCTTATGAATTTTGTACTACTTAAATAAGGTAGAACCGGGACCAAAACTTTTGCCAAAGAAAATGGGGTATTATAAAAAACATATATACATGTAGAAAGCAATAGAACATTTGGCTTATATTTATTAGGTAAATTGTACAAAATGTCTGGAAAGGAGCCAGAATCAAACAAATGGTTTAAAATGTCATTATCGATGACCTTAAGGTCTTAAGTTTTCTCAGAAACCTGTCCTTAACCTTAAGAGTGAATCGATTTATGAAGCCAATAATAGTTTACGAAATTTAGAGCAAAATCAAAGAAGCTACATCATTTTCCGAACGTAAGAAGTCCTCCCAAGCAGCACGAGGTCTTATCGGGTTTACAGATAAATGAAAACGTTCTTTAAAAATTTTATTTCTTGAAAATATTGGAGAAAATATTTTATAAAATTTAAAATTACAAAAATATTTATAATACTCCAAATAAAACTTCTGAATTTAGAACTTATAACTACTTTCTGATGGTACATTCTAGGGGGGAAGTTTTTCTTTCTTTTGGGTATCAAATCTTCTTCTTGTCAGATGATATAAAAACCTCTTTTAATGATACATAACTTCTTTACAAAGAAGAAATATTCTTCAAAACTTCTTTTTGAGTGATATGAGACAATAGAAGATAATATTTCTATGTAAAGAAGGTTGAGGAAAGTCTTTGTTTTCTGTAAAGAAACGGCCTGAATGCGTTTCTTCAAATCTTATGAAAACGAATACTTGGTTAGGGCTAATTTGATGTCGTTTTTGAGTGTAAATATCAGTCTTAACGTAAGAATTATTTAGGCTTATTGTTATTATCACTTTTAAATCTCTTTTTGTAGTATTTGGCTTTTTTACTTTATTTTTTTAACTTAAACAATAATTTTAAATTCATTGAGTATATTATTTACGCATGCAGTGCATGCCTTGCATTCATTAAGAAGCCGCCCCAGTGTTCCTGAGGATTTCATTAGACGAAAGCGCTTGCGCACCATTTTGTGTTTCCTTTCCTTCGTGGTTTTATTCATCATATATATATATATATATATATATATATATATATATATGAAAATTATTTCACGAAAGTAACACGTGGTTTTATTCATCATATATATATATATATATATATATATATATATATATATATATATTAAAGACGCATCTAATGAATCACTCTTTCCTCTGATTCATTTGTAAACTAAGTCGAGAGGACAAGATTACACTTAAGCGTAATTAAGAAAATGTTTAGAGCAAAGAATTTCAGATACACTCAACGTATATCCTCAATATAAAGAAATAATTTTGAATCAAAATAAATAATAGATTTTAGGAATAAATGCTTAATAAAGTATTCCAAACGAATAGATTACAAAGAAAAGAGGAAGGAGAATTGCCAGTTTCAAAATATTGAAGGAACAATTCTGGTATGCAATTAACCAATGCCCTTTCCCTGCTGTTCGGGCAAATTTCTACATGGAATAAGTTGGTGTATTTTTTTCTTCGTATCTTTCCCTGAAGAACGCTCGTAATTAATTCGAAAAATACTCGGAAGAATTATTTCCTATCTCTTTGGTTAAGAGAAATTAATAATACATAGTTCTGTATTTAATTAGCAATTCCTAATATATATATATATATATATATAATATATATATATATATATATATATATATATTATATATATATATATATATATACAGGGTGTCCCAAAAACTATAAAGAGTATATAGTTTTTTTTGGGGACACCCTGTATATATATTGCAAAACCTGGTAAGTAGGAAATCCACACTATTTTATAGGAGGAAAAAACAACTTTATGTAACATTTACGAGCGTTTGGAAACCTAATTGTTTTGATGAGGGGGGTGGGGTGGAGGGGTTAAAGAGGATTCTAAATTTTTGAGAATTACGTGCCAATACGAAGTGAAGTGAAAATTTTAAAATGGCATTAAATTTGGAAGGTGGCACTCACGATATTTTTAGAATATCCTCATTTATATTATATAGGAAAGAGACTATCCACTGATGTTTTTAACCTTGTATTGTATAATTATAGTCACTGCTGTGACGTACAGTAACTTGTTACTCAGTAATCGTTACTTTTTTGAGTAACTGTCACGGTAACTAGTTACCATTTTCCGGCCGAGTAATTGTAACTGTAACTCGTTACAAATACTTATGAATATTTGTAACTTGTACCAGTTACTTTTTTCTGTGAGGGCAAACAATTAGTAGCTACTGTTTTTCACAAGCCTTTTCTCCACGTACATATGCGCAAAGTGCAACTTTATTGACAACCCTGTATCTAGTGATAATACATATTGTTACAGTGCAGCTTTATTGACAACATACATCTAATGCTAATAGGATAAAATCTTGGGTTTATTCGTTAAATCGTAATCATTTGAAATAAATGAACAGTCGGGGCAAGTATCACTTGTCACGGAAAGTACTCAGGATTAGATGCTCGCTAAAACCAGGAAAAGTGTTGAAAGTAACTTTTGAAGTAACTAGTAACTAGTTACTTTCTCGAAACAGCAACTAGTAAATAATAACTAGTTATTTTTCTCGAAACAGCAACTAGTAAATAATAACTAGTTCTTTCTCGAAACAGCAACTAGTAAATAATAACTAGTTTACTTTTTTGAGACAGTAAATAGTACTGTAACTTGTTACTTATTTCAGGTAGTAACTAGTAACTGTAACTAGTTTATTTATTTGAGACAGTAACTAGTAACTTATTTGGAGTCAGTAACTAGTAACTGTAACTAATTACTTTTGAGACAGTAACTAGCAACTGTAACTAATTACTTTTTTGAGACAGTAACTAGTAACTAGTTACTTATTTGAGGCAGTAACTAGTAACTGTAATTAGTTACATAAAAGGTAACTGTCACAATGTGCTACACTATTTATAACCATTTTTTTTAATTCATAATAAATTGTCCAAGCAACAAGTGATGAATTTACATCAAGAAGTTAGTTGAAATGCCAAAGAATTGAACGTAGTTTGACAGTCAGCGTGTTACATTTTGGGGAAAACTTGTCATCATAAAAAATGTAAATGATCGGGCGTTGTTCAGAGGGTTGACAGAAGTAAGTAGACACCTTCGTGTTTTTTTTTCTATAGTTTTTTAATTGATATAAAAGTCAATAAGTAATAATAAATTTATTATTAATTAATATATTTAGAATATTGTTGCTTTCCCCGTTGCATTATGTAAGCTGACACACACTCGTTCTGGCATTTCATTGATGATGTTTGCCATTTGTTCCTGAGGACGATCAAAAAACTATAAAAGTTCCTTAAAGTCTTCTTCCTCTAACCGAAGTGCAAATTTTATTGTTAATTCTATAGTATTTCATTTAATTATTCTCTCTTTCTAACTGCTTTACATTCATTTCACTGCGCTTCATAAACGGGTAGACGGGTAGCATATGGCTGCCATTGGAATTTCGAACGAAAACAAAGGGAGGAGGGAAAAGATGACTCTTTATCGTTATTACTGGTTTTTATTTATGCCAAAAAGAGTAACAGAGGGGGAAAGCGCGTGCGGATTCACCATTTTAATTTGATTGTGGAGAGACGTACTTTAAATTAAGTTAAAAATCACAATCACATATTAGAGACGAAAACAACATAATTGGATAAACCACGCCCGACGAGACTGACGTTTTGGTCATTTTTCTTGCCTTCGACTTCAGGAGTGTTGCCAAATAGCATTTTACGTATCTTAATTTCATACAAAACATTATAAATTTCTTATTAGACATTATTATATTCTTTATTAAAAACTTAAAAAACCAATACACGACACTAGATATTTTAACCACCCAAAAGGTCAAAGACATTTCTTTCGGTCTTCATTGTAAATTTAATATTAGGACACAAAAAATTAATAAAATCCCAAAATCGTTCAAGAATCCTTTGTTCCTCAAATAGAGCTATTGTACAATCGACAAATACCTTCCATAATGCTTCAAACGAAATTGATTCCGTCGTAACGTACTGTTGCGTTATATTGGGTTATAAATAGTCGTAAAAATAACGATTTTATAACCTAATATGATACGTTTCTTCCTAAAATTTACCTGTTCCTTTTTGTTCATAAATTTTAAAAAAGACCGAAATCGTACGTCAGACACTTCTACCATGAAATATCCTATAAAATTTTATACAGTAAGCAATAAAAACAAAATATTATTAGTCTCTACCTCGTATAAAAATATTCTAGACAGTTATGTAGGTTTAAAGTTTATATGTATA
The DNA here is from genome assembly GCA_023014485.1 of Bathynomus jamesi. Lineage (NCBI taxonomy): Eukaryota > Metazoa > Arthropoda > Malacostraca > Isopoda > Cirolanidae > Bathynomus > Bathynomus jamesi. Next base: position 232,975 of record JAJOZX010004732.1, read on the forward strand.
TATGAGGGGTCACGCGTCTTAAGGTATCTAAGCGCCACCACAGGCGAAAAACGTGTTTTTGATGGATATCACTATTTCACCCTTCCTCTATCGCGTGGGTTTGGGTTATAATGACCTTACGACACTAGAAGTATGGTTGAAAACCTTATGAAGCGAACTACTTTTTTCACCTCTATCGCCATCTGGGCTCTGCCGCCAGATGTGATGCGCGTCTTAAAAGCCCCAATATCCGTTCAACTGATGGGAGGTGATGGGGGTGGGAGTGGGACGCTCGGCTCTGGGTGGCTGGGAACAGCAGGAGGAACGCAAGCCAATGAAAACATGGCAGCCACGCCGCTCTGCTTTCTGATTGGCCACCCGCTCCACGCCCGAGAGGAACACGACACAAACATCCCGCCAGTACCTTAAGACTCACTCGCGTGCTGTTAGCAGGCGTCCTGTGTTCGTGCTCATATTGCTGAATATTGCGTGGATTATTCTATTCACCCGGCTCTAACTATTATCACGTGTGCAGCAATGTCTCACCGTGCTAGTGATAGTGATGAAAAAATCAATGGAATCATCTGTGCCAGAAAATCGCACCCAAAGTTCGACATTATAAGAAAAAAAAAAAAAAAAAAAATATATATAATATAAATATGAAAATCTATTCCAAAAAACTCATCAACATCTTCATTAACATACTTAGAACTTTAATTTAGCCAAAAATGAACGTTCTAGCTCAATAATAACAGATTAGGGGTTAAAACCAGTATTGAAAATACCGGTATTAATACGGTATTGAAGAAGTACAAATAATACCGATACCGATATTATAGGTTTTCGGTATTGACAAAAATTGCTATTGTAAAATTTAGGCAATTTAGTCCTCCGATAAGACTGAAGTGGAAGCAGATTCATTACTGAGTGAATACATGCAAGAAATGGACAACTAGGAAAAGCGCATCTAAAAAAAATTCCATTGATTTTGATGTTACTAATGAATTTAAAAGCTTGGAAGTTACTTTACAGAGGAAGTTAGGAATTAGAGAAGCTGTACAAGCAATGCTTTCAATTAAACCTACAAGTGCAGAATCAGAAAGAGCCTTTTCTGCTGCAGGCCTATTTCTGACGAAACTGAGATTCAAGTCTATCTGAACAATCCCTAGATGCTCTTGTTTCCTCAAAGCATACTTTCAAAATCAAACAAGAAATAAATATTTAGATACTAATAATTTCTCTCTTACCCCAGTAGTATAATAATATGCTAAAACAAATTCAAATAATATTTTTATTACAATTTAGTAATTTAACTGTATAAACTTTTTCGAATAGAATGCCATCTATTTGGAGTTGGTCATTAATTTATAGTAGATATGGTGAGTACTGCAAGTCCCTCAGACTTGCGGGAGGGTTGGTAGGGTGGCACCATAATAAATCAAAATAAATTATTTTTTCATAATACCGGTATCAATACCGGGATTAGCATAATTGCCTCCAAATACCGGTATTGAACATTTTCGGTATTATGCAAGCACTATAACAGATACTATTGCCAGAATATTGCTGAACTTTGAGGCGATTTCCGGCGAATTTAATTTTGGCGCTTAGGTACCTTAAGACGCGGGACCCCTCATCTATATATATATATATATATATATATTATATATATATATATATATATAATATATATATATATATAATATATATATATCTATATATATATATATATATATATATATATATATGGGAATGAACTCAGAATGGTCCCCTGAGTTTTTTATGATACACACAGACAGTGCATGGAACAAGGAACTCTTCTGGGATAATTAAATCCACTATAGTCCTGTCTGCTTTGCAGATAGCTGGTGAGGGAAGCTATATTTATGGGACCTCTTTGCGAGTGACCCGTTGCCCACGTCGGGCTAGCATCATGAAAAAGAAAAACTATGGTATTTGTCATTTACCATTATTTATTCGGACTATAGTGGATTTAATTATCCCAGAAGAGTTCCTTGTTCCATGCACTGTCTGTGTGTATCATATATATATATATATATGTGTGTGTGTGTGTGTAGGGGGTGATAATAAATGTCTGTCTGTTCGTTTATACACGCCTGAACAGCTAGGGTAATGTGCACCAACTTTAGTACACACAAATTTAGGGAGAACCATGGAAAGTTTCAGTAACACATTCGCCCCTCCCATTCTATATATATATGAGTAACAAGAAGGCTAGTCCGTATACAAACATTTAATACTCGGTGCTAAAATGAGAAATATATATATAATTAAAAACCAGATATGGACTAAAACAATTTTAAATATTGACAAATCACAAACAACACAAACTAAAAATTAGGAATAAAAACAGTTATGAAATTATATTATAAAGTTATGTCATTAAAACAATGTAAAAATATCCATAAAAAGGAGCTTGCCTTTGCTAGGAGGGTAAATTTTAGTAAATAACAGTCTAAAATACTGTAATTTAGGGGAACATTATGGACAAGTTAAATATAAAACATGTAAAATAATTATAACAAGTTTCTACAGGAAAGGAAATTGTTTGTATATTTTATTTCAAACTATAGTAGATAACACTGTAGTGTAAAATACCTTAATAGGTCTACTATATAAAAGTAACTAGTCCTATAGTTAATCGGGTCAGCAAGCCATTCGCAAATTTCACAACGAACTATATCACAGCACGCCTCCAAAAAATTATATGCAGAGTGGGTCATAAGTCGCTTTACCAAAGTGAGTTTTCTGTTGTGCATTCAAAAGCGTCTCTGTTGCATGTGTTCCACCTCCATACCAACGACACATGGTTGAGCAATTAGTAACTGTATTCACAACTAGATAGCAGCACCACCAGAACAGAAAAGGCAGATACCCTGTTTTACTCTGGTACCCCGTTTTACCCCACTCTCCACTATAGGTACATGAAACCTAACTGAATTCCCTGAAATGTAATTTTTATATTAGAATTTCTTTATTTGATTGTAACTTAACTACTATATATTCAAGCAGCTTCTATATATAGAAACAAATGTAGGCCTATATAATTTTTTCCATTTACCGAATTCGAATCGATGACAGCGAGAGCTTCCACGCAATGTACAGTGTCCTTATATCCCATTAAGCCACTGTTCCTGAAACAAAGTCCCTTTTCTACTTCCTATCTACCTTCTTAAGGAATCAAAGTGGCTACTCTACTTTCCATCTACTTTTCGTAACATTCTTACAGTAGTATTAATAAAATACGCATAAAGGACATTTCTTAAAGTGACAGAAAGTGCCAAGATCGGCACCATTGTCCAGTTTACGGATAAATTAGTAGGGTGCACAGAGCTTAGGTAGTTGGATTTTAATCACAATTAAAGAGCCTGTTGTACACACAGCCTATGTGAAATACCTCTTAAATTGAAATATTAAAGTAAACCGAAGAACATATTATAAAGCATATACAAATACAGGATCACCTTAATGGCTAGAGAATTAAGTGTCAATTTATAATAAAATAAAAATAAACCCTAGTTTTAGCAAGAAATACTGTATACAAGTAAGGTTATTTATTACCTTTATGCCTGATTTATGCCTGTAATAATAACATGTCCTCTATATTTCATCCAAAGTGGTTGGTAAATTAAGTACAAGTAAAATTAAGTAAAAATATGGGCATGATTCTTAACTAGTACTAGAATCCAGACGTAATTCCCACTCCTCTTCTCTAATCCCAGGTTCACCTCATTCCCTCAGCCTATCTCTAACTGAATCCAATTTACTGTAGAGGACATTATCCCCAGGAACCTCTTTCCGTTCAAATATTTTAGGTTTCAAAGCTAAAATTTACTCAGTTTTGAAAGTTTTGAAAGAAATAAAATCTATTTGGTTTGATTCTAAAAGTCACCAATTAGATAAATACAAAACACGATGATATTTTTGAAGTTGCATTTCTAGGTAAGGGCATCTGCATGGGTATAGAAATATATATTCGGTACTTTATATATATTGCCAAAGCTGTAATGCCGAAAGTGCTTTTGGAACATTAACTTTTTGTTTCTTTACTCTAAAAGAAATTGGCCCCGTTAAAACTCTTTTGAGAATTAAAGGCATCTTTAAAACGTATTAAAGAACAATAACCGCGAATAGAAACCATCAAAGAGAGCAAAACTGTCTTTAATCTCTCAAATACATTCGAATTACGAAACACACAAAATACATTCCTTCAAGTTTCGTTGAATTCCCCTTCAGAGTAATCCGGCAAGATATGATGGAGGACTTCACGTTTTTTAAAGTTCTTTGCACGAAAGACGTGGCATTTTAAGTAAACGGGTGTGTTTCTTTATTTGAATTTATTTAGCTCTTGATTTTATATATATATATATATATATATATATATATATATATATATATAAAAGGAGGGGCAACAAGCTTGATCTTCGTGAAATGAAGACTCATCGCAAGGGACATTTGAAAGGTTGAGAGGTGTATATATATATATCTATATACATTTTAACTGCAAACAAGCGTCGTTCTTTACATTAATTATACTGTGTGTTGTTTGCAGTTAAAATGTATATATGTGCGGCATGCGGGGGTGCCCCCTCAGAGCATTGGTTTCTGCTCGTATGTAGGAGAATTACGACTTCTGATTAATTCGAGGCTCATGGTGTAGTGTAGTGGATAGCATATCTGACCGGCAATCGGAATACCCCGGGTTCGATTCCCGGGTGGTTGCCTCATTTTTCATTTGTTCGTTCTTCCTCCTCATCTTGTGCGGAATGTTTTTCTACACAAGCGTCGTTCTTTACATTAATATATATATATATATATATATATATATTACTTGCTTCTTTTCGTTTACTTTTGTTGGGTCTGGACAGCTGTACAAGCTCGATCAGTGTTCATCCCTCCTCAGCATCCTAGTTCATTTGGAGGATTTGGTGAAAGAGAGAATTGCTTTGTACTCTCACCCTGCGCTCATGGCTAGTCAGAGACTTTGCAGAGGAACCTGTGGAGTTGGTTTTTGAAGGTTTGAAGGTTGGTGTGCTGCAGGTTCCTCAGTTCATTTGATGCTCGTTAAAGAGTTTTGGGTCTCGTAGTCCGAAAGTAATTTCCATTTTCGTTTGTATGGCCCACTATTCCACCGTACATGGGTCAGTACATCATCTACCTGTTTTCTCATTCCAGCGTGTTTTTGTTTAATTTCTAAAGTTTAGGACATATCACTTGAGCAGGTAGTAGCTAAACTTATAAAGTTAGTGGGCAAGAAAGTTGTAAGTGTCACAAATGTAATGAAATGTAATGTAATTTATATTGTAATTTATTACCACACCTAATCTTATTTTAACAATTATTTAATTTTAGTTTGACATCCGCAATTTTTCTGGGGTGGGGGTGGGGGGGAGCTAGAATTTTGGGGGGTAGTTGCCCTCTCATGCCCCACTTGGCTACACCACTGAATTAATTAATTATTAATTCTGTGGTCGAGGCTTTAGAAGAACCAGGTACCTTTTTCCAGTTATTTACTGTAGAGTAAAATATGTACTAAGAAATCTGGCGAGTTTTGACCATAGAGAGGTTTCTAGTATTTCTAGTATTCCGCTTACCGGCGGAACCGCCCACTCCAACTCTTCACCCCCTACGAGGCCACTCTGTAATTACAATTACAATTCTTATCAGAATTCTTAGTTCAACTCTTTACCGCCGATAGATACGATTTTGTAACGTTTCAAATACACGCGTTTATAATTTAATCCTACAAAAAAATTTCGCCGGTAAAGGGTTAAAAGCCGGATGCAAAAAATTTATGCAAATGAAGTATTTTATTATTTTTTTAATGTTTATCCTGCAACTTTAATGTAAATACATTTTCTCTAATTAAAAAAAAAAAATTAATTTTAAACGTAAACTTATTTATTTTACAAATGAAAAAAACGGTAATTGTTTCTGCAATTTAATAAATTTACATAATTTTATATGCTTAATTTCAGTATTTACACAAAAATATTATTACATTTTTAAATAAACTTGATTAGCTTCCGCCCGAAATGTCTATTCTGAAGAAAGGACAAGCTTTTTACTCCACCTTAGACCTACAGTTTAACATGGAATCCTAACCACGCCGCACCAGCAGCCCAGCGTCTTAACCACTAGGCCACCCAGAGTACCGAACAACCATTTTCTTTAATGTCACTGTGTGAAGCCAGTCATTTCACGTAATGCCTAAAAGCTTCAGGCATTTAGAGTAATTCGATTAAGCGATTAACGAATTCGTGAAGGTTAGGTTAGGTTAGATCAGGTTGGTTAGGTTAGGTTAGTAATGCGTATTACCTATGTTTAAGGGTCACAGGTATTACGCGAAATGCCTGAAATTTTAAGGCATTACACGAAATGGTTGGTTTCACACATTGACTGTAATATATATATATATATGATCTCTAAAACAGAGAATGAGATTTTTAAAAGTCCCTCATAAATTTAACTATTAATAATAGACAAAGAAAACGAGATTTTTAAAGTTATTTAAACATTATATTAAATAAATAACAAGGGGGGGGGGGACTTACGTTAATTAATAAAAATTAATAAATTAAATTAAAACGCTATTACTACAATAATCATAGGCGTATGGGATGGCACTTTACTGCAGAGGGGGGGGGGAACAAATATGGCCTAAAAATTTTCAGGGTGCCCTGATTTTCGCATAAGCACTATGCGTAGTATAAAATAACGCAAAGGTTAGACTGAGTAACGTATATTAAAGCCTTTTTGCTATAAAAAAAATTACAATTTACAAAAATGAGCTAAAATTTTGTTACAACATTTCTAAAAAATGACAAGCAAAACTACGGCATTGCTGTTGATATAGAATTCAGTAAGTCCTCAACTTACCTTTAATTATTAACTATAAGTATAGTAGCAAGTAATTAATTCACTTCAAGAAGTAACAAAAAAACAAACAAAGGAATGTCAGGAAAACTCTGCCCTGAAAATGCTCAATTCCCTAGTCCTGAGGGGCGGCAGCCCCCCAGAACCCCC
>JAJOZX010004732.1:245000-367225 GCA_023014485.1 Bathynomus jamesi
ACTGTTTTAAATATTGTCTATTTTCTTCAACTGATTTGTTATACCGTTCTTTTTCAAGTTTTGCAGTCTCACTAAGAGCAGTTTCAATATCAAACTGTCCAAAAGTTTTTAGACATTTGTAATTATGCAAATGACTCAAAGATTTACTATGATGTTTGTAGTCACTTAGAATATTTTTATAATTGCTGTAACCACCATCTGTCCACGATTGATTTGGTTTCGGTTGAAAAAGCAAACATGGCCAACAGTATAGTTTCTCATTAGAGGCACTTGCACACAGCCAATCAATCTGTTCATACCACTTGATTTGAAAAGTACGATGGCCTATTTTAGTTTTCAGTGAAGGAGTGGTTCGGCCTAATTTGATAATTTCTTGCTTTTCCGCAATATTTCTCTGCCCAAATGGTTTTTCTTTTAAATCTAACACAACATCCTTCTCCATTATGGGTAAATGTAGAGCTGTTTGAACACAAAAATATAAGATAGTTATAAATACACTAGTTACACTATACACAGAAAATACACAACACAATGCTACAACGTTCACTTCCGCAGGCAACTAAACTACTGAAGAAACCTGAGAGGAGTTGCCAGTTATCATTTTTAGCATAGGCTAGCTATGTTTTTGGCGTCACTAGGCTGACGAAATTGAGCCCTACCTGGACGAATTAAATTTTGTTAATGCAATATTATCATGGAAAGCAAACGTTTCATCAGTCAACAGTTAAATCATGAGATCAATGCAAAGGTATACTCCGTGAAAAATAATGAATAAAAGCCATTTGAAATTTTGAAGATTATTTATAACAGGTAGGGCGGAAATCGCTCATCCCGAGTCCAGAAGCTTGGAGGATGAGCGAAAGCTTTCTGTTTAAAAAGCAACAGTGAGCGTTATTTTTTGACAAGTCAGCGTTTGGACCCGAGCAAATATCGTAATAGATCATGAAAGAAGAGTACACAAAGTGACGAACTTGTTATGACATTATTCTTTGTTTTAAAATAGATTTCTGCAAAAGAGGCATTAAATAAAGATTTTAACATATTGAACAACAAAATTTATGTATATTTTACAAATGTACACTCGGGCTGAGCCCGAGTAGCCCGAGTGCAGGAGTCGCCACTGATAATATATATATATATATATATATAATTGCTGTGACCAAAAAAGAATAAAATACCCAAAGGAAAAACAGAATATTTCCAATTAGTAACTTTTTTATGCTTTGTAAAAATTTTTATATTTGTAGGCGAACTTTTTACCGAAAATTTACATAAAATCGCGAGTGAAACAGAACTTTCAGATTAATAATAATAATAATAATACCCAAAACTCAAAAGTTCGTTTAGGTTGTAACGAACTATTATACTTTTGCTGAAAAAAGTATTAAAACAACTCATGAGTTCTTTATTCGTTTATTCTTTGGTTGTAGAATTTTTTTATGGGATATCTCCCCTGCCAATAAATGTTTATCATCATCATTGTCATTAATTACCATTATTATCATTATTTGTATCATCATTACAGTATTGTTAGAGAAAGGATTTTGACGTTGATTAAAATATCGTTGCTTGGTACTTTCTCAAATAATCAATGCTGGTGGGTTTCACTTAGCTCGTATTTGTGATGTAACATTCTTAATTGGCGTCTCTATTCGTTGTATAGCCAATGTAAGTAGAATTACATCCATATTCGTTAAATTAAATTGGTAACCAACATTTATATTCACTGTTAGAGTATTTGTCATGTAACATTCTTAATTGGCGTCTCTATTCATTGTATAGCCAATGAAGGTGGAATTACATCCATATTCGTTAAATTAAATTGGTAACCAACATTTATATTCATTTTTAAAATGTTGTTTATTTGTGGTCCAGAAATGCGATAATAGTTTTGGGTAAGATACAATTTAATTACTCATTTGCTGGATGATTACATTTGGTGAGACTTGGTGAAATTTGGTGAAATTTGGTGAGATTTGGTGAAATTTGGTTTACGAAAATGTCATTATTATGACTATAATGACAAGGTTTGAAATAGAATAATTTAATTTTGCGTAATGGAAATTGTCAGATAGTTTATTAAAAAACTTATCGGTTATTTATTTTGGGGAAATGTTATCAATCGAGTTGATGAATCACAACCTAATAGAATTTCTCTTAGAAAATCTATTACAATTAAATGAGTAAGAAAGGCGTGACAACTCAGGCAAATGGTATATGAGGCCCTCCTAAGAAGAAGTGGCTAAACGACAAAAGTTAAAAAAAAAAACGCCAGAAAACCCAATTAAAGTTGTACCAAATTTGAAACTGCCAAAAATTTTGAACTTTTTGAAAACATATCGACAAAAATATCTTCAAAAAGTTCAAAAGTTATAACAACTTTCAAATTTGGTACAACTTTAACTGCGTTTTCTGGCGTTTTTTTTACTATTGTCGCTTAGCTACTTCTTCCTCGGAAGGCCTCATTAAAATATGAGTAAGGAGCGTAAAACTTAGGATTTGTTTATATTTATGAGGAGGGATTGATACTATCATATTTCATTCCAAATCATGTAAATTTGCGTTGACGACAGCCTGAGTTATTGACAATCGACATAATTACCAATAACGATATTTTAATGTCAAGTAAAGCGATAGTCTGATTCAGCTTCGGAGGGTAAGTCCGATAGCAGTATTTGCAATTACGGAAGATGTGGGCGTGGTCAGGTTGACTTTAAATAACGTTGCATGTAGAGAAAGTCTATGAAATCGGCATAAAATCAGAGGAATAGTCTTCAAACCGAGTTTTCTCACGAAGGAAAAAAATTATATATTAATTTGCTTTCTTTTTGTTGAATGAAAGTACCACTTCGCTGGATTAGAAAGAATTTTCTCTTGATATTCAAAAATTCTTTTTGTAAAGTTCTCCTTTTGACAACAAACTTTGAAATAATTTTTAGCACATTATACGGGGTGATTCAAAACAATTTTAATACTTATATGGGAAAGAATTACAGATGTCATCCAATCAATGCCACCAGAGATGTGCCTTAGGTCTCTGGAAGCAACGTTTGACCGGTTTCATACATGCATAGCTATCCGTGGACAGCATGTAGAGACTGCATTAAGCATTATTTGCATCACAAAAAATGCTTACAAATAAATTGGAAATAAAAAATAAAACTCCAATATAAGTGTTAACATTTTTTTTAATCACCCTGTGTATATATACAGGGTGGGCCAAAAGTCTGGATCCATAGGAAAATATTTATTTTAATACATAAATTACAACAAATGGTAAATACTTAAAATGAATATCAACTTTAACTCGTAAATGCGTATCCGTGATACTGTACAGTAGTTCGTACTCCAGTATAAATACTCAAATACTTTTTTTTATTTCAGCCCAGAAATGGCTTCGAATCTAACAACAGAAGACCGGGTAGAACTTGTGCTCATGTACGCAAGACAGGGCGCTACACACAGAGAAGTTGCTACCGAATTCAATAGAAATCATCCTGATAAGCATCCAGTAACACATGCGACTGTTGGCAAGTTGTTTAAACGTTTCAAAGAAACAGGAAGTGTACATGATCGACGGCGTTCTGGTCGTCCAAAAACTGCAACTGATGAAAATACCTCTGCAATGGTATGTGAAACTTTAACGAATAGTCCAGTAAAGTCAACAAGAAGATTATCAAATGAAACACGCATCTCGAGAACGTCAATTCGAAGAATTATTAAAAATCATAAATTCCATCCCTAAGTGTCTCGATGTCAGAGGCCGCCAATTTGAGCATTTGTTATAATTTGTTGTTTATACTGGAGTACGAACCACTGTACAGTATCACGGATACGCATTTACGAGTTAAAGTTGATATTCATTTTAAGTATTTACCATTTGTTGTAATTTATGTATTAAAATAAATATTTTCCTATGGATCCAGACTTTCGGCCCACCCTGTATATATATATATATATATATATATGAAAATTATTTCACGAAAGTAACACGTGAAAAATATTTATGATGAATAAAACCACGAAGGAAAGGAAACACAAAATGGTGCTCAAGCGCTTTCGTCTAATGACATCCTCAGGAACACTGAAGTACATAAAAGGGTAACAGCCTATATATAGGTTACAGAAAGAAAAAAAAAGAGAAAAATAAATAACATACATACATACATACACACACACATATATACATACATATCTATATATACATATACATACATACATACATATATATATATATATATATATATATATATATAATATATATATATATATATATGCAATAAACAGAGAAGTAAAAATAAAAATTAAAAATTAAAAATTAAAGGATTATCCGTGAGGCGTACAGATTTGTAAGGAATAATATCGATTTTTAGCACAAGATCAAATGGATTATAAAAATACAAATTTATATTGGAATACTGCCCGGGTTTTAACACTCTGCCTATGGTCAGGTTTCGATATATATAAAAATAAAATGCAAATTAAAAGTTAATAAAGTAGCAGACAAGTTTACCAAAGATTTAATGTTCTACCTTTCTTATCTAAATCTGTTTGGAAGGAATTCAAAATAACAGGATCGAGTTGAAAAAGACCTTTGCTTATGTTGAAGTTATTTGAAAGTTGGATAATGGCAGACTCAAGAATATTTCTATTAACAATGTTGCTAGAATGGAATAAAACTGAAGCATTATTCCAATCAATACAGTGGGCTAACTCTGACAAATGGACAAAAAGGGCACTGGACAACTGTCCTGTTCTAACGGAATATTGATGCTGTTTTATACGTGTGTGCAAATCCTTTCCCGTCTGACCTATGTAAAAGGAATCACATTGTTTACAACCAATTTTATAGATAATGCCTGAATTATTGGTAGGGCTATTTTTTACTATGATATTTTTCACAATATTGTTATATGAAAATACTACATTAATATCCAAAAGTTTAAGTACATTAGCAATGCCTAAAAAGCCCGGGAAAAATGGAAGTACTAAAATATTTTTTGACAAAGTACGAGTGTTATTATTGACACGATAGAAAGTTCGTTTTGCCTTGTTGAGACAAGATTCCATAAACGCAGATGGATAACACAAATCACTTCCAATACCGTTGATTTTTTCCAATTCGGCATCGATGTATTCCGGACTGGCGATCCTAAGGGCGCGGAGAAACATTGATGAAAAAATGGCCTTCTTAGTGGGGGTGTCATGTCCCGATTATCCAACTTTCAAATAACTTCAACATAAGCAAAGGTCTTTTTCAACTCGATCCTGTTATTTTGAATTCCTTCCAAACAGATTTAGATAAGAAAGGTAGAACATTAAATCTTTGGTAAACTTGTCTGCTACTTTATTAACTTTTAATTTGCATTTTATTTTTATATATATCGAAACCTGACCATAGGCAGAGTGTTAAAACCCGGGCAGTATTCCAATATAAATTTGTATTTTTATAATCCATTTGATCTTGTGCTAAAAATCGATATTATTCCTTACAAATCTGTACGCCTCACGGATAATCCTTTAATTTTTAATTTTTAATTTTTATTTTTAATTCTCTGTTTATTGCATATATATATATATATATATATATATATATATATATATATATATATATATATATATATATGTATGTATGTATGTATATGTATATATAGATATGTATGTATATATGTGTGTGTGTGTATGTATGTATGTATGTATGTTATTTATTTTTCTCTTTTTTTTCTTTCTGTAACCTATATATAGGCTGTTACCCTTTTATGTACTTCAGTGTTCCTGAGGATGTCATTAGACGAAAGCGCTTGAGCACCATTTTGTGTTTCCTTTCCTTCGTGGTTTTATTCATCATATATATATATATATATATAATATATATATATATACACCGAGCGTAGTACGACTTTGAAGGTAAAAGTTTAACAATACACGTCTGCAGGAGTGAATAACGTTTATTAAGTCCCTGCAAAATTTACTTAAGTATAACAGTTATATTGTTTGATATAAATCTTTGCATGCTTACGAGCCATGAAATAATAATGGACTTTCGATAAAACTTTCGAATTATGCAAATTTATCGAAGTTGAACTCGACATCTTCTCTTCTCAAATGGAATATTTATTAAAGGTGATTTGAAATATCAAAAAACTTTTTAACGCCATGAATACAATATTTCGCTTCGAAAGGGCGTCGTCGCAATGTCGTTTGTTTAATCGACAAAAGATCTTTCATCTTAGTTTTTTTTGCCATTTGAAGAAAATATTATTCCGAACTAAAGACATTTAAAGACACGAAAAGACATTCGTCGTTTTTTTCAATGTCGTTTTCGTTACGAATACAATTTGAGAGAATAGATGACGTGACATTTGTTTTTAAAAGTTATTTAAAAAAAAAAATGTCATTCACTTACGTATTTTGTTTCGCGCGAAAGCGTTACAGAACGAGATTTTTTTGAGTGAGAATTATGGCTACAGTCCGGAATGCTTTTAAAAAAATATTAAATTAACATTTTAACTAATATGTAATATTACCTAACAGATAATAGAGAAAGGATTAAATATTAATGATAAAGTTGTAATATTAATAATAATAATAATATAATAATAATAATAATAATAATAATAATAATAAATCATTACTAAATGATATTGTTTTTTATTAAATTAGATTTATGCAGGAAATTTCACGGACTATTTCTTGTAGACTGTATAATAAATTAATTACGTGTTAGTCTAATTAATAATTATGACATTTAGATGACAGATAAATAAATAAATAAATTCTAAATAATAGATAGATGAAAATAGATAAAAGCCGTCTATTAACAATAGACGAGAGGGTGAGCTTGGTTTTAGTGTACTTTATACCAGGTACTACAAATCGATCAATCGGTACAGAATTTCAATTCTGTACCGATTCATCGATTTGTAGTAGCTGGTACTCCCGATTTATAGTACCTGGTATTCCATACACTAAAACCAAGCTCACCCTACCTTAAAGAAAAAAAATACTCTATTATAGTCAACACTGAAAATTTCTATGATGCGCGACTTTTGCGCCACCCTGTGTATATTATAATATTTATGTGTCGTACGACTTAATAACAGTTCGAAAGAATATAGTGAATAACTATAATGAGTATAACCAATTTATGGACTCACTATAATTCACCGAATGTCTGTCTGTCTGTCCGCGGAAAAAACGTTTACGTTTCTGAACCGATTTCGACCAAACTTCGAATGGTGGATGGGGCTGATGAGTAAGGAACAAAAATATATGTGTGACCCGCCTCCCCACCATCAATTACTGGGCCTGAAGGCCCCAGCACCGTAATAAAACTATAGAAAAGAAAGCAGTCATGAAAATCTTGAACTTCACATACTGTGTCATGATTTGTAAAACTTAAAATTTTCATGACTGCGTTCTTTTCTATAGTTTTATTAACCAAATAATTGAACCCCCCCCCCATTACTGGCCTAGCTAAATGGGCCCGTAGTAGAGCTCTGTTTAGCTAGTGATATATAATAATAATAATAATAATAATAATAATACTTGATAATTCTAAAAATATTAAAAACAACAGAACAACAAAACAACATACAACAATATTCATGTTAAATGCAAAAAACTTCACTTTTTTACGTGAAGGTCAAAATATGAGAATAAAAACCCACTCTAATAGACAGAGTTTATTTCCACGACAGTTTCGACGCCCACTGGCATTTTGTGTTTCTGTATCCACCCGAGGAGGATGCCAGTGGGCGTCGAAACTGTCGTGGAAATAAACTCTGTCTATTAGAGTGGGTTTTTATTCTAATATTCATGTTATTAGAACTTTATTGAACAGTTAATTAGTTAAATAATTACATAGTTAATTGGTAAATTATGATCCTATAATGTAATTAAGTGCAATTCTATTTCAGTAATTACGATATTGGTAATTTAAGATATAATGACTCGGGAACTGCTTTGTCTTTCCTAATGAAAGCCAAGCTTCCGAGAGAAAGGCAGACGATAATGAATGAGAAAATGGATTTAGGAAGGGGCATGGTTACAATCTGTCTTGGGGCATATACCCAACTGGGAGACAAAATAAATGTCAAATTCAGAAACGCGAAGGGAGATTTCTTTAATAATTTTATTATGTGTTTTTAATAAGAATTTGTCGAGTTGTTTATTGACTCAGTGTTAACGTATTATCTATTATGTCAACCTTTATCTATCGTAAAGGTAAAAAAATTCATTAATCTTTAATTCTTTCAATGTATTAATTAATTTTCTTTAATTTATTCCTTCTGTCTTCTCTCTCTTCCTTATTTCTTATTATGGTTTTATTCAATTTTCCCTTCTTCTGTTCTTTATCATTTCTATATGCGTTCTCCGTTCTATACGTTCAAGCATTTCTCTTCTAAGAAATTGGCGCATCGCAAGTTTTGGTTAGGTTTTATGCGCAACTGATTGGTTAATTACCAGAAAACAGACGTGGCTTATTACCTATGGCCCCCCCCCCCCTTTCACTCACTATATCCCAATTTTTGTAACCGATAGTATGTGTTGGGTCATTTTCAAGAGCTTGATAGTTTCGGCAATAGAGAGAATATTATTTTCTCAGTTTGTTGACCTTTAGTATTATCTCGTAAATTTTTTAGGTAGTGAGATGGGTCAATATTGGGTCATTCCACGATAACGGTCGCAACAATTGGAGTAATTGTTTGGTATACATTTAACTAAAAAAGTATCCAGTAAATATGGGAATTAGAACGAAACTACTATGAGGCATTGTGAAGTATGCTCTCAGGTACATTTTGGCGTCATTTGTTCTAAAATATGCCTCCGAATCGGCGTGACGGTCGCAACGCCCCTTGGAATGGACCCAAATGATAGAATTTACTCTTGAATCAAAATTCATAATGTCCATTTTTATAAAATAGTTATATTGAGTATAGGGATATATACTGTACATATTTTGCCTAGTAGTACTGTGTCATTCATGACGACGCACAGTGCCACAAATGGGTTAAAAAACGGCCAAAATTATTTTTTTCAATTGTACTTAGTTTTATGTAGTTGAAATGTTTAATTATGATTTATTTTAATAAAAAATTATGTTTAGCACCTTTTGTATATATGTAATGGTGACATATTGAGTGATTTTTCTATAAATAATAATAATATTCCAAATCAATAGGTTATGACCTACTGTAGTTTCTTAAGTTTCTCAAATTACTAAAAATATACTAAACAGATAATTGTTAATTAGGCCTATGTTTTGCAGATTTTGTCAAATGACATACTAAAATAAGTATGGTTTCATTTTAATCACTATACACATCTATTGTTTAAAACATTATTTGATAACCTGCCACTATATCAGAAGGGGTAAATAAAAAACATCGTAATACCTCTTAAAGTTTATGAAATTAATTCCCCCAAAATAAGTGTGACAACTGATATGAAAAAAAGTGTAAATAGTGTAAACAAAATTACAAAAACTTCATATTTAGAACATATCACGCATCACTCTTCTTGCAGACTTAATTAGTTAATACATGAAAAACATGTTCTAACACGCAAAGTCGCAAATAGTCGCAAAAACGTTTTGTTTCTTTGATTTACTTAAAGGTTGCATTAATGTTTAACACAAAAATTACATTCCCCAAAATCCCCCACTTTTTGTTTTGCTAATTTTACACATTTTCTAGATTGGCAATATCATAGATTACAGATTAAATTGTTTAGTTTTTTTAATTAATGCTATCTTTTTAGTTTTCAATAAAAAAATATGCATGAAAATGTTCTAAACTGTTTATTCTTTCAATAGAACTAAGCAGAACATGAAACTACAGACAATTTTTTGTGATATAGTAACTTCAAGTAAGTTGTTAGAACAAACATATTTTGTCCCCTCCAAGATATTTTAAGACAATGTATATTATTTCGTAGATTTTTCTTGCCTTAATGTAAGAGAATAGAATTTCAAATAGTTAAATCAGTAAGTAGAAGTGTTTTATTTTGACGTGGAAATGGTTTTAATAGAATTTACTTAAATTTGTTATTTTTGGTTTTTGACCGTTTTTTAACCCATTTGTGGCACTGTGCGACGCTTTGTTCGTAGTGGGTGTTGGTATAGAAATTACACTGATTACATCATCGGGGGAGGGAGGGGTTGCAATGGGAATTGGGGCATAGACCCAGGGCCCGGATCTCCCAACGGGATGGGGGCTGAGAGTGTTTATTATTTTTATTTTTTTACGGTTGTAGGGGACGGGAGAGTAACCCTCGGAACCCCGGACTCCACGTAACCATGGAGATATAATGCGTGCGAGAAATAGCTTTTATAATAATTTTAGAGGTTTGTTGAAAAAAATTTTAATAGCCTCAACCAAAGTTGTACTTCTTAATTCTTTATGTTTGCATATGTATGGGGCAGAGAGGTTCACTTTATTAAAAGATGGAAAATCGCTTTAACGTGTAATGGATTATTTTTATATTTCGATTTTGTGTAAAAAGAGTTACGTAATTTTTTTTTGTTTTCATTTAATATTTTAATAATAAATAATAATAATAATAATAATAATAAAAATTTGTAATCAGTTTTCAAACTGTGACGGTAAATTACGCGGATTTACTGTGATATGCAAATCATTTTGGATCTTTTGATGAAAGAGAGTTGTTATCTCAGATTTTTTTTGTAAATTATGGGGTTTTTTTCCTGTTGAATTCTTTCTATTGATATGATTTTTTCGGTGTTTACGTTTACATTTTATGAATTAATAATGACTTTTTAGGTGAATTTCTTGCGTAAATTTGATGCAAAAGTACTCGTAGAAATATTATACATGACCGTAATTGTGTATATATATATATATATATATATATATATATATATATATATAAATAAAATGCGCTACAACCATCAGGATAAGTAAAAGAGGGAAAGGTAGGGAGCCAGATCTAGGAAGGGTTCACTGTGGTTACAAGGGGGGGGGGTGAATATTCCAAAGTGGGGAGGGAGGAGTAGAGGAGGCCATCCATGGATACGAACTTTCGCATTAAGAATGAAAAGAGTGTTCTGTGCCTCCTTAGTGAATCAAATTGGCATCGGTTTCGGTGGCACTAGGGATTTTCCTACACTTCTCCCTGAGCTTTCTTAACATCACTCCTAGCGGTCAATTAGTTACGTACAGTGCTGGCAATGTAGTCGTTTTCCAACTAAGTATAGTTGTTTTGTAAATTCTCTAGTTGGAAAAAAAATCTATTTAGTTGTTAGTTGGAAATTTAGTTGTATAATATAATTTCACACTTCGGCACTTACACTTACAATACTTGCTACACTTTTCACACTTCGGCACTTACACTTACAATACTTGCTACACTTTTCCTCCGCTTCTGAACAATACGTATCTCGGAACGGTAACAAAACACTTAATTTATTGATATCTGTTTTGTATGCTAAAGGTCAAAGGTAAAAAGGTCAAAGTAAAAATTAAAAGACAAAAATTTTTTAATTTGTGTCATGATTTTAAAACACGACTTAAATACTAAAATGGTCGTGAAACATATTCAATTTTTAATATGGTGTCATGCATACAGTCCATATTCTCCCACACGGTCTCATCCCTCGGCCTTCACCCGTACCAACCAACCCCTTCGGAAAATTCGAGCACTTCCTCTAATTTCAATTCCTGGGGAAAACGCTTGCGTGGTGGCACTCTCCCCATGCAATGTAGACGCCAGATTATTCGACCTTATATATATTCTTTAACAAACTTTTTCTTTTAACAAAACTATGAAAAACAGAGGAATTTATATAATATATAATTTACTGATCAAAGGTTTAAATGAGAGAGAATTTTTATTCTCATTTTTGGTTGCCTGCAAAAAAACACAAAAAAGTAAATGCTTTTAAACGAGACTTGATCAATTTTTATTCGTGTATTCACATCCGGGTTTTGGAGATTTTACAAACGCATTCAAATTTAATGCTCGAAATAAGTGTTATTTCTTTGCCTCTGATGGCTTCATGGCTCCGCAGAGAAGCGTTTCACAACGATATAGAATAGCATATATATATATATATATACACACACACAGTATATATATATATATATATATATATATATATTACATTATTTCTAGTCTCGTTATTGGTCCATTATAAAATTAATCCGTCTGAGAATTTTGGTTTTTGTAAATTAATATAACCTTGGGTTTGCTTCCTCCCGAATTGTTCAGTCTGACGAAGGTCAAGCTTGTCACTCCACCTTAGACCTACAGTTTAACTTGGAATCCGAACCACGCTCCACTAGGAGCCCAGCGTCTAGGCCACCCAGGGTACCTATTTATCTACCAACCAATTTCTTTATTGTGTGGAAGGATGAACAGCTGAGTTTTGCTAGGCGCCGGCTACCGTCACCGGGTTTCGATCCCAGGGCCGATGGATTCGTAATCAGCGACGCTAATTACCGACGCTAATTAGAGGCGCATATATCAGATGTTAATATTGTTTTATATCCACCACTGATTATTATTGAATATATAAACTTTATTTTTATGTACATTCCAATGAGCCAGGGAAGCATCGCTAAAGTCTGTGATCACCATACTTAATTTGAAGAACGCTAAAGAACGCTAATGATGTATCTTTTGTTTTTGAAAATTGTAGGTGAGGCAGAGAACATTCCTGATGTGTGATGCGGGTCTAAAATAGTGATTAATTCATTCCAATTTATTGAATACATCATTAATTTAATATAGTAAACATGTCCAACGGGTTTTGTATTATTTATAGTATTTTTCTCCCCGGATATTTTTATAAACTAGTCCAACCGGGATATTCCGACTCAGAAATCGGAACTGTTTCCGGAAACAAGAGTCTCTAAAACTGGAATCTGAATCCAAGGTTATTTTAAATGCAGTCAAAATATGAATCTGATCTGTCTAATGATCAAGAAAAATTTTTGAGTTGAAACTATGGTATTATTCCAAAACGTTTTCAATAGCAAAACTCACAATTTTACAGGGAAAAAAAAATATCGTATAATGTTTAATGTAGGGACCATTTGTAAACATTTTGAACATAATTGTTAGGAGAAGAAAGAAGCAAAAGTGGGGGTTCTAATTTTGTAAACAATATTATGTGACAACACGAATTAAAGCGGAAAAATAAGGTGGGGAGGGCAGAATCTTAAGAGGTTTTGGAAAAACGGCAGCGATATGTAATGGATAAAAATAATTCGAATATTTGCATCAAATCACCTTTACGAAATCAATTTGGCTTTGAAAATTTGATCAAATGTTTAATATAAGTTAAAAAAAATCATTTCTCTTCCCCTAATTGAATTAGAGCTGGTCGTAGGTGTTACCGAAAAGTAAATTAAGACATTGAAATATTGAGATCGTTTAAAAATTTAAAAAAATTTGATTTTAGTCATTTTTTATTATGAAAGCTGAGTTGAAGCTATTTAAAAACTAAGCTGAAGATATTACAGACCCTTCCTCCGCTATTTCTTTCACACTATTTTATGATGATAAAATTTCACACAAATTGTAATAGTTTGTAACTTTATTTGAAAAGAGATTTTATCGGAAATTAAAATGAAGAAAATTTTAGATTAAAATTTGTTTTTTGAAAATCTTAATTACCATCGTTCGTCTTGAACTGAGTTTCGTGAGCAGATCGAAGGTCAGAGGAACTGTGACAGATCTTTTTTTTTTTGTCGTCATCGTAAATATCGTACAGGAGTACCACCAGGTGTACTTAAAACGTACCGTCAGGTGTGCCAAAAAGTATAAAAAGTGCCATAAGAGTATGAAAATATAACCAAAATGGATTATGAAATGTACCAAAATGCATAAATCATAATAAAATTTATCAAAAAATCGTACCTTTTCAGTTGTTTGAAGTAATACCTGGTTTTGATCAAAAGTTGGTCAGCTTATCCGTCTTGATGGACTGTAAAATTTTTTGGCGGGGGCTTTCTCTGCATTTACAGGAACTTTTCTGTTTTGCGAATAGATTTGCTGAAGGTAGGAGAGCTTTGATTAAACATGAAACAAAATCAAGGCCTTGGGGAACACGGGTAACATTTTAATAATTGAATGGTACCAGTGGTTTACTAGGAAATACCAATAGAATAGAATTGGAATATTTAAAAGTGAAATATTTAATAGGCCACTCAAAATCCTTAGGAGGAAAAAGTTACAGAATATAAAAAATTCTGTGTGTGTGTGTGTGTGTGGTGTGTGTGTGTGTGTGTACGGAATTATAATAATGAAATCATAGGACTTTTTCATTTTCAAGGATATGAACTATTTCTTATACAAAAAATCAAATTAGCTAAAAAATTTGAGATTTTTTTTGTTACGAATGAAGGAACATTGGGAGGTCCATAACTCGTAGACATGATTTTACGTCCTTTACAACCAAAAACATTACGAATGAATAACATTCAATGTTTTGTTGGATGACAGTGAAATGGATAATGAACTAAAACGTTAGGGACGGCTAAACATGACTCCCCAGTCTTTACTACTGGAGAACCTAACCTTTAGGTCATCATCTCGAAGTGCGGATTACTCGACATCAGACCACAACCTAAATGAGTTTCAAGAATACCTTTACAATATTCTACGAACGATACATTTCAACTCATCTTTGGAACTGACCAATGTAAGTTATAAACATATCGAGGTTCTGATGAACCTTCGGAGTCATCGAAACGTTAGTTTGGACGCCTCTCAGAATTACAGAGTTCCTACGGGAATCGTTATATTACTATCCTTGTTTTATGGTTCAATCTCGCTCATCGCCGTCATTGGGAACGCTCTAGTTATGTGGATTGTGGCGTCGTCCAGGAATATGCACTCCGTTACCAACTATTTCATCGCGAATTTGGCCTTGGCAGACATAATTATCGGACTTTTCTCAATTCCATTTCAAGTAAGTAGAATTAATTATTTACAGTGAAAATTTATCTCATTACGAAGCTTTTATAATAACTCGTAAATACATTCGTATTAATGAACGCTAAAAATAGAGAGAAAATATTTTTTAATATTTATTTTAATAGTTTATCCGATTAAAATAATGTGGCTCTCATTTTAATAACGATATTAAAAGGACTTAATATGATTTCTGCTTTGTTTACTTATTGCTGGAATTGTGGTTTTGTTGGCCCGGTGAAAAAGATGACCACCTTTTTGGGAACACACACACACACACACACACACACACACACACACAATATATATATATATAAATAAAATCACTGCATTCACAGTTTAGGTGGAAGTATGAAGAGTTGAACATCTTTTTACGTATAGCACCATTCCGCCCATATATCCATTTCAGGGTACGAGCAGCTCGCAGTAGCGAATAGGGGTCCAAAGTATTGAAGAGGCTTTCGTACGTGGTTCATCACCACTGAAAGCAACACTGGTCTGGGTTAGTCTAGTCCAAAGAACATCGATATTCGTATTCAATTTATCATAATTTTCGTTATATATTTACAGGGTGAACCAAAAACCAGGAGTTAAAGGAGCCAGAGAGAATGGATCTTTTCCGTTCTATGGTCGCCACTAGTTTAAAAATAAAATTCAATAAATAAAATTCAATAAATAATAATAAATTTATTGAATAAATATATTTATAATCATTTTGCTTTTCCCCTTCCATTACAGTAAAGGTGACACACGTTCTGGCACTCCATCGATGAGTTTTGCCATTTATTCTTGAGGACAATGATCGTGGTGTCTATTTACTTTTATTAATCCTCTGTATACGTGGCATAAAATTATTTCAAAATCAATACCTAAAATAATAATAAAAAAATAAAAAACCAACCAACCTTACGTCATTAGTTTTAACGATGTACCAAATTGGGTTTGATTAGTTGGATGGTGGACGTAAAGCTCCACGTAGGTCCCCTCCAACACATGATCTCTGCCGTTACGAAGGAGATTAAACGATCAAAGGCAAACGCAAAGTTGAACGAGATTACCGGTGGTGTTTAGGAAATAACTATATTTTTATACAAAATCCCGAATGAAAACTAACGTTTACGGGTCTATTTTCCAGTTCCAGGCCGCTCTTTTGCAACGTTGGAACCTTCCATTTTTTATGTGCGCATTTTGTCCTTTCCTGCAAACGGTTAGCGTCAACGTATCCGTGTTTACTTTAACAGCAATTGCCGTTGACCGCTACAGAGCCATAGTTTATCCGCTGAGCGCCCGCCCTTCCAAGTTCAAAAGTAAGGTACGTGCATCATAATAATATATATATATATATATATATATATATATATATATATATATATATATATATATATATATATATATTATATATATATATATATATATATATATACGAAGGAATATTGAATAAATTTACCAGTCATTACGCGTATTGACTAACGCCTTGGTTAATATACGTATTGATTGTTCTCGACTTTTGACTGTAACACACACATATATATATGCAGCAAGGAGTAGCCAAGGGTGAACGACCGCAAAAACGCCCCTCCCATACAGGAAGAAGAGAACCCAAATCAAGGACCAAGGTCCTCGAGATGCCTGAACAATGACACTCGGCAAAATGTTTTATTCTTTGCTTTCTCGATATCCTTAGAATCAAGCAATATGCTATCCCATGAAATGCTTGATGAGGTCCGAGTCTGGAACCTGAGATTCCCGTGGTAGGGACTTGACTGCATTGGTTTCTTTTCCAGCTGTGCGACATGTCGCGCCACTTTCCTGAAAAACAGTTAACTGTATCTTTTTCTAATTTTCCTCCAGTGAACAGTAGTATAGGACCTTTCAGTAACACCCCTAATATATATATATATATATATATATATATATCGAGGAATAAGAGAGACGTAATTGATACGTAAGGGGACTAATTGAGCAGGGGGTTGGGAAATGAATGGTTGTTGGAAGGGGTTCATATTAGACCCATATTAGGCTCCAACTCTTCTAATATGGACCCTTCCAACAACTATTCATTTCCCAACCCCTGCTTAATTAGTCCCCTTACCCCGACAATAACAACCTGGTAAAAAACCTCTCAATTTTGTTCGCTTTTTCTTTATATTTGACTACTGATCACTTTTCCATATTTTATATATTATTTTATTTATAATTTTAATTACCTAAATATAAACACCATAATTAATATTAAACGTTTATTTAAATATATTTTATAAATTTCCGTTCATTATATTTATTAATTTTGTATCTGCTTTTATAATTTTAGCACTGATGATGGAAAATGAACATTTCCGAAACGTTTGTAAATAAACCTGTACCATCTCTTCGTCCTCTTATCCCTCATTAACTTACATTGGGTAAATAGATATTTTGTAACTCATCAAGAAATCCACTCGTATCAGACCAGAAATAGATCAAAGCACGTTATACCTCAATTTAGATTGTCTTCATCGCAAAAATTACCCATTTTCATTGGATTGAAACTATGGAATGATTTAAATGCTGATCTAAAATATATTTTGAACGTAAAATCTTTTAAAAATAAGTTAAAATCCCAATTAATAATGGTATACTAATAAAAATCTAGGATTAAATGTACGTTACTTGTTTACTTCTTAATTTCTCGTGTCTAATATTGATTTCTTGGTATAGTATCGGTGTCATATCTTCAATAAAGACTTTATATTTGTTCTATATCTATAATAATAACTTAAAATTAATATATATGCCCTAGAATTAATCATTTTTACTCACGATTTATATATTATTAATAACAATTATCTGTTTTATTTTTAATTAAGAGCCCAGTAAAGCCTGAGCGTTACATGAACAAAATCGAATTTTATAATGTCGTTGTGTGACTTTATGGAAGTACTGTATATCGATTTCAGATTTCAAGCTACATTTCAGGAGATTTCAATGAAAATGACTAACCTAACCTAGCTAGACTAACCTAACCTTACCAGACCTAATATAACCTATTGTAACCTAACCGGGCATAATGTAACTTAAACTAATCTATCTTAATCTAACCTGACCTAATTTAAACTCTGGGACAACCTATCTCAGTCTATCTTTCCCCTAGCCTATGACTTCCAAGCTTTCAAACGCAGAGTTTTCAGGCATCTCGAAAACCCTAGACCTTGATTTTGGCTCTCTTTCTCTTCTATAGGGGGGAGGGGGTGTACTTCTGGGGGCGTTCGCCCTTGGCCCATCCTTCCTACATAAAAGAAAATAACTTTTCAGTATGGACCTCATACACGTGAACATTGTTCAGATAGACTTTGTTCCACTACCTTAAGCGTAAAGTTCAAGGGTTAAATTAAATAAAATAAGTCGTCCAATTTCACAAATATTTACTTTCCGTTAAAAATTGGTGTAACAACAAAAATTGTAAAATTGTAATACAATTATTATCAACGAAATTTAGTAAATTAATTATTCAGATAGATGCAAAACGGAACGGAAACTTTGAAATTAATCTACGGAAGAAACAACCCACGTTTTAATACTTTGGTCGCTGTTCCCATTGAACGCAGTAAACTTATTTGAAACACCAACAATATATATATATATATATATATTATATATATCTATATTATATATATATATATATAATATATATATATATATATATATATATATATATGAAAATTATTTCACGAAAGTAACACGTGAAAAATATTTATGATGAATAAAACCACGAAGGAAAGGAAACACAAATGGTGCTCAAGCGCTTTCGTCTAATGACATCCTCAGGAACACTACATATATATATATATATACAATGAGTTTCCAGACTAAAAATAACCACGAAGCAAATTTTCCTTTAAGGTTTAAATGGTTTTAACTCATTTTATAATATATTAATTATTAAATCGATTTTGTTTTTTCAGGTTGTGATTGGTTGTATTTGGTTGTTCTTCTGCCTTGGCCGTCCCAAACGCAGTTGCTTTAAGAGTGAAGATGCTGAGGGATTGGCGGGGAGAGCTTAAACCCGTTTGTGGGGCGGTGAGTTGGCTCTTCTTCGTGCAATATATATATATTATATATTATATTATATATATATATATACTGTTTATGGATTAACTTCTCGAAATAGACCACGAGGGGATAAGCTGGATAAATGCGGATAGCCCTAAATGAAGCTTTGAACCCTAAACTTCAGGGCTGCTCATTTAAACGCGGTACGGTAAACTCTCAAGTAACCGTACGCGGTAGTTAGGGATTTAAATGATATATTTTAGTGGTGTATTGCGTGTCTGCTAAAGAGCCTGGCGTACCCAGCCACTGCAGGAGCGGTGGGGCTGCAGCTCTGGGATTGAGGGGGTGAAGCCCCCACTTAGTATATATATATTAAAAATAATGCAGACACAAATGCTTTTAACATTAACACTTTACGGAAAGGTCCCTTTCAATCTTCAGCGGGGTGTTACGTCATTAAAATTTCTCTATATTTTTAAAATCAGACCAAAGAAAGTAGTAAAGTACTCGGAAGGGGCGAGATCTAATATCGATACAAAATCTAAATAAAAGAAAATACAACCCTACATTTGGTAACATTCATAACCAATTTCGAATTACAAAGATCGAAATTGTTAAGAAGTTTTCAGATAACTAAAACTGAATTAGAAGTGACAAATATCCCAGTTAATGTTAAACAGTAATGATAATAATGATAATGATGTTAATGATGATGATGATAATGATACAAAAGCAAAGTAGTTCACCTATGAATCAAATTATAAGAACTCGTGTAAAAAATGGTTTCTCACACGAGAAGGACGCCATTGTCTTAAAAAGTATCTTTTGTCGAGTGCTCTCCGAAGGCTGAAGAATCTGGTAAAAGCTCTCTAATAGCTGTAGTTTGGGCAATATTCTCAAACTAAAACTGACAAGTTTCGTTAAAGGGTAGAGAGACCCTAATACCGAATCGCAAATGCCCACTTCCTTCATATTTATTGAGCGAGCATAACTATCAGGTATATGTGGTATTATACCCACCACTGAAACTAAATAGAACGAAACATCAGGGATTCAATCAACCTCTTTCTACATTTTAAAACCTAACCGATGTTAAAAGTATTTGTGGAGAAATTTAACGCGTCAATTTGAGGCTAAAGAACAGCCTAATAAAAGTGTAATTTTTTTGTTTTTTTTACAGTTTTCCATCAACTATATCATTCATCGTAAATAGATATTTTGCGTTTACCTTAAAGAAAATGATACTAATAAATCGTCTGTTTCTCTTCAATTGCCGACAAATATCTTGAATTAGGAACCAAATGTTTGCTTTCAGAATTCACTTCAAAAAAAGAACCCACTTTTTCGAAGTATGAGTAACACCTCTTTTGTCATTAACATATTTTTCTGCTAAAATACATTCATAACAATTTTCACGCGAAAGATTCATTTGTAAAATATGTTCGGAATGAATCGGAATGTTCAGAACGTAGATTTTGATAGCGTAAAACCTCTCCTGATTAGCTTCTCCTTCCTCGTATATCCGATTATCCACTTTCAAGGACCAAATTTTATACAAGGAAATCCAAAATGGCATCATTGAGCCTTAGATATCTTTGTTTTTGGCTCTCTCCTTCTTTTCCGGTGGGGTCACTTTTAGGGGGGCGCTCACCCTCAGCCCCCCCCCCCGTAACTCCTTTTTACATTAAAAAAAGCCTATTTTATTTCCCATTACTTCCTGAACTTTAATATATACGTGCTTCCGCATACATTTTCTTAACTTTCCAAACCTAGAATTGCAATCCCCACTTCCTTTTACCCCCAACAATAAAACAAATGAAGTACTAAGACGTAATAAGATTGTACGATGTCTATTTACGGACGCAGAGCAAGTGAATAGCGCCATTTTGGCTTTAAACAGATTCTT
The DNA here is from genome assembly GCA_023014485.1 of Bathynomus jamesi. Taxonomy (NCBI): domain Eukaryota; kingdom Metazoa; phylum Arthropoda; class Malacostraca; order Isopoda; family Cirolanidae; genus Bathynomus; species Bathynomus jamesi. The sequence goes on from JAJOZX010004732.1 coordinate 265,876, forward strand.
AAAGTAGTTTACTGAGGAGAGTATTACGGTGTTTACCATAATCTTTCGTTATCAAATATTGTAGCCTTAAAATAGAAATGCTCATTACATAGAATGATCCTACCATGACTATACTTAGATCAACATTAAATACTTTGTGGTATTTTATAATATATATATATATATTATATATATATATTATATATATATATATATATATATATATATATATATATATATATATATACAGTAATATATATTCAACACGCAAAGTAAATAAATGATGCACGTCAACAAAGAAAAATGAAAAATGATTCCAAGGTCTTTCGTGTTTTCCCTGGCGAGGTGTACTGTTGAATACACAAAAGGCCTTGGAATAACTTTTCATTTTTCTGTGTGTGTATATGTGCGCATTATATATATATATATATATATATAATTATATATATATATATATATATATATATATATATATATATATATATATTTCTCTTTATTCGTTGCAGCATAGCGTGGATCCCGTGATGATGCAGACTTACATGCACATCCTTGTATGTGTTCAGTACTTCCTCCCTCTGTGTATCATATCTTTCGCCTACGTGAGAATAGGATGGGAGCTTTGGGGCGCGCAGCCTCCTGGAAACGCCAATGACGGACGTGACGCTCACGTCCTCAGGAATAAGAAAAAGGCATTTACGGACTTATTATTTTGTTTTAAGGATTTTTGACCATTTGGTTTGAGTCTCTGTGATTTTCATTTGAAAAAGGCTTCGAAACGCCTTTATTTTAATGCATACATTTTATTTTATATCTATTCATCATAATCTCTCACACACACGCACGCACACCCACACCCACACACACACGTTTGGTTACCTTACGAAACTGTAACACTTTCAGTTATGGATGGCGAAATTTAACCTAATGTAAATAATTTAATTATTTAACCTAACCTAACTTAAGCTAGCGTAACCTAACCTTATTATATCCCTTTTCATTATATTTAATATTTCCAACAAAAATAAACTTGAACCAATGGCAACACCACTAATGTCACTACACGCACTTTCTTGTCACGATGAGCTGTTTGTGTATCCTAAAAATTGTCGCGGTGTTCTAAATTAGACAAGAACACATACACACACACACACACATACACACATTGATGCTCCCTTTTAGAATGTTATTAAAAAGTTTATCACAGTTTTATCACCTTAGAGTTATACACATCACACTACTCCACTTCATCTCATTTACATCACAATTATAAATGCCATACTGCATCCTAATATTTCATCACATCTCTGCAATAATTATCACTTCCGAGACAAATTTATATTTAAAAACTAAACATCCATAACCTTCTAAAACTCATACCAACGCTCTCTTTACATTGCATTTATCATCATATTTGACTCTCTGATAGCAATTGATAAATAATGGTACGAAAAACAGGATAATTTTGACTTTTCCAAAAACATGTTTTTGAGAGAACAGCGTTTAAATATAACTTATTTTTCAAAGCTTTGCAGAACTCGCCAATTCACATTAATCTTTTACGATAATATTACGTTTTGGGGGGACCAGATTACACGAGGTTAGGTGGTCATTTTAGATTGTTTTGATATTTCCCGCGTGACCAATTTCGGCCAATCAGGATCTTTGTATAACAAATTTCGACTTTCACAAAAACACTGGTCTCCGCGAAACTTAATATTTACCAATTTTTACAGTAAATAATTTAATTTATATTAAATAAACCTAATGAAGATGTATCGAATACCATCACAACCTGTTGTGTAATGCCTTAATAGGTTATATTCATTCTTCCATATATTATTTGGAAAAGATTTCGGTTTAGTGGACCCATTTTTAGGTTAGGTTAGGTTAGTTTAGTTTAATTTAGTTTAGTAAAAGCAAAATACATAAAATATTTAATCAAAATAACAACCTCTTCTTTGGAAAAGTCTTTTTGAAAAATGGGTCCAACAAACGGAAAAAGTACTATTATTTGCACTTGATTCGGCGTTTACCTTTACTTTGTTAGAACGAGAGAAGTATGTGAGACTATGTTTACCCCGTCCAGTGGGTAGACATTTATGAGGAATAGTGGATTATACAGGGTGTTTCAAAAGTCTAATCATAGGAAATATTTTTAATATATATATATATAATATATATATATGTGTGTGTGTGTGTGTGTGTGTGCGTGTGTGTGTGTGTGTGTGTGTGTGTAGACAAAAATATTTCCTCTAATTCCAGACTTTGAAACACCCTGTATTTTAGTTTCAGTAATCATTAATTTTATCAATAATAATAAGCTGAAACCGACCATTAATCAAAAGCATTAATAAAATTTGAAAAATATATAAAATTTTAAATTTGCATAAAAAGTATTTAAATTCAAGTAAAAAATTGTAAACAAAATTAAATTCCATCAAATGACTACAGAATTATCAACGTCGTGTTTCCACCACTAATTTTCCATTCTAAAACTACTGTCTGACATTAACCTTTATTTAAAGTCCAGCATTCTAACCTTTTTCGTGTCATTTCCCCCCCCCCCCCTTCGACCAGTTCGCCCTACTCGATTTCCCCCTCCATTACGATACGGAAAAAAAAGTAGCCTCGAAGACAAAATTTAATAACATTAGCAGACTTATAATGCGCGCTAATTGTAGGATCACAAACAAAATTCTGCCGTAAATCCCGCCCCCACCCCCCACCTGGATTCCTGAAATTTCCCCCAGGTTAGAAATGCTGATTTAAACTGTTCGCATATTAGCTTTATTTGCGGGCAATTTCTTTCTTTCTATATCGTGTCAGTCATCATCTGTTGTAAAGTTAGACAGTTTGAAAGTGTATATATATTATATATATATATATATATATAGATATATATATATATATATATTATTTCCAATGTTCAGACTTTTGAAACACCCTCTTAAATAACCCCATTCCCTCATAAATGCCCACCCACTGGACAGGTAAACATAGTCTCACATACTTCTCTCTCGTTTAACAAAGTATATATATATTATATATATATAATATATTATATATATAATATATATATGAAAATGTAGCTATTTTCGGATACCTACATTAGTCGCCGAAATTCACGATTTTAAATATAGCACCAGCTGTGTTTAATTACCCATACTCAACTAAAATACCACTTTACATACTTTTAGCATGAGGTACGATCGAGTTTGTGAAGGCGACATATATATACAGGGTGAGCGAAAAGTCCCTGTGCACCTGCAAGAAGTGTAGTGAACCTGTACCTGCACTGTGCTGGAAGTGGACAGGTACACAGGAACTTTTCGCTCACCCTGTATATATATATATATATATATATATATATATATATAAGCAAACAACCACAGGGAAAAGGAAACACAAAGTCCGAGCGCTTTCGTGATATATTCACATTATCAAGGAGGAACAGAAAATAGACAGAGATTACAAAGTAAATGAGTTAAATAGACAAGCAAAAAATTCACAATCGGCACCTCAAATTAAAGGCCTTAAAGCCCTCTAAAGATTTTTTCAATTGATAACATAATCTGTAGGCTGCTAAATTACTAAATATAAAAAGTATATAGATGAAATTAGACAAAAAACAATACAGAGAACAAAAATTATTATAATGGTTATTAACACTAATATTTAATTAAAGCAGGCAATTAATTGGCAAGAATTTAATGAAAAACAAATAGATAACGTAGATAACAAATAGATAACATAATCTGTAGGCTGCTAAATTACAAATATAAAAGGACTATATAGATGAAATTAGACAAAACACCAGTACAGAAAACAAAATTATTATAATGGTTATTAACACTAATATTTAATTAAAGCAGGAAATTATATGTTAACAGTTCTTACAATAATATTTATTTATTTAACCAGGGCAAACCATTAAGGGGCAAGAATGCAGTCAAGAAAACAGTAGGCCCTTCGCCAGCTTTCTGACAATGCACGAATCTAATTTATACAACCCAGACTAATATTTATATATATATATATATATATATATATATATATATATATATATATATATATATATATCTTGTAGTTTAACTTTGCAAATTCGTGATAAAAATAGAAATAAAAATAAAAATAAAACAAAATTAATTTGCGACATTAAACTAAAAAATTACCACCACAATTTTATATACAAAAAATACAAACCTTGGCCATATGCATATTTAAATAACGAAGGAAAACGGCGCTCCCTCTGGTGTTGAAATGTTGAATATACCCTAGGGTGTGTTAGATTTTAATTTGTCGTAGCGGGTTAACTCCCGCGATTTCTATCCAAGAAATTCGGGGTTCGAATCTTGTGTGTATGTGTGTGTGTGTGTTGGTAAAGAGTGGGCGAGAACCAACTTCACAAACTTGATCGTACGTCATTTTAAGTGTTTGTTGCTTGATGTCGTTGTTTGACCTCCTTCGCAACATTTAAGGTTGACGGAGTGGACCTTCGGCTTTAAGTGTGATTCGAGCCACTGGTCACTACATCATCCAGATGCGGAGAACGGTCTCCCATTCAACTACTACCCAAACTCAATGTTGCTTAACTTCGCTAATCGACGGGAATAGGTGTCACGACATTCGATACGACGTAGCCCATTAAAAAAAGTATTCGAAGGTGGTACTTTAGCTTGAAGTGGGTTATGAGACATTAAATGGTGTTGTCAATTAGTAATAAAAAATTATTTGTTTATTGTACTGGAGGAAGCTATGGTTCCGTCGGGTTTTCAGTGTCCCCGAAATTTCTCTGCGGAGTAAAAAAGTTAAAAAAAAATTGGAGCTAAGGTCCAACTCATATCAATTTGGCCACCATCTTGGAAAATGGCCTTCGTGTAGATGGACTTTTAGAACGCAATATCTCAAAATCTAAATGCCCTACAAAAATGCTTTGGAAATAAAAATTACTCAGATGGACATAGTGTTCCTTTCTATATACAAATATTTAAGATTATATTAACCGTTTTAATATTTAGGACGATTTTCTGATTTTTAAGGAACTTTTAGGCTTAAATCTACGGGAATTCTTTGGAAACATCTCTATAATGAAACTTCAAGCTGCAAACATGCTTCAATGGAAGCATTTTTTTTTTCACTCGCATATAAGTCCTAAAAATGATTCCAGAGAGCAATTTCGGGGACATTGAAAATCCGACGGAACCATAGATAGCTCCCTCACTATAGTGAATATTTAACCTGTAATCGGTGACCTGACGAAAGAACTTAAAATGCCTACCCTGCGCTTTCTCTCCTTCTCAAATGGGTTCATTAAATGAATAACAAAGGGAGCCAGTCCTTATCGTTCCTCAGAATGGTCACTTTAGACAGGTAGTAACTTTAAAAGAAATTCATATTTCTCCGAAGGGTGTTATACAGGGTGTCCCAGAATTAACTATCTATTTCAATGAAATCGGACAAATTTTTTAAAAACACACTTTTATTTATGTTTATCATGTTTAATATGTGTTAAAAATGTATAAATTTCTAATTTTTTTCATAATTTTATTTTCATAATTTTTTCATTATCTGGTCCAATGAAAGACCGTCTGAAGTCATAGAATGGCAAAGAGACTCTCCAAAAGTTAACGTGTGGCTTGGAATGACCAAATCCAAAATTTATGGCCCATTCTTCTTTGCGGGGCAACTGTAACAGGTACCGTCTACCTTGATATGCTTCAGCAGTTTCTCGAACCACAGCTTCTTGATGATGGCATTCTTGATAATGTTGTTTCAACAAGATGGAGCACCATAAATTTTGGATTTGGTCATTCCAAGCCACACGTTAACTTTTGGAGAGTCTCTTTGCCATTCTATGACTTCAGACGGTCTTTCACTGGACCAGATAATGAAAAAATTATGAAAATAAAATTATGAAAAAAATTTAGAAATTTATACATTTTTAACACATATTAAACATGATAAACATAAATAAAAGTGTGTTTTTAAAAAATTTGTCCGATTTCATTGAAATAGATAGTTAATTCTGGGACACCCTGTACAGTTATACAATAAAAAAAATTGTCTGGCTTTTTCCAATCACTGTACTTCTAAAAGGAGTTGCAGTAGTTATTTAACTGACTGTAAAAACAATTTTCCAGAAATTACAGGTATGAGTAACGACCGGATTAAGTTCTAAGACCAGCGTGTTTTATTAAAATCGTATGGTCACTTTAACAGATTAAATTCTGAAAAAAAATTATTCTAAGCTGGGTAAAACTGGTCCACTTTCCAAATATGAAGGTGGTCACTATACTAATAATATTTATATTGTAAATATATTGAGTTTTGCCGGACTCCAGAAAAATGTTTTAATTTATTCGGTGGCCACTACAAAGGTGGTCACATTAGAAAGTTCTAATATATATATAAATATAAACGTGTATATATGTAATAATCATGTATATATATTTGTTTTCTTCTCTTAAAACAGGTGATAAAGATGGTTTTCGTTTGTGGTAGCAATTTTCGCAGTCTGTTGGGCTCCCTTGCAGGCGTACTACATCCTCACTGAATCTATCTTCCATTAACAAGTAAGTTACAGCAACAAAGACAACAAAAAACAAACAACAACAACAACAATAACAACAACAACAACATATTTCATGACGATGACTAAAAATCAAAGTTTAGCAATTTAATTTTTCTCTCTTTTAAAGCAAAGAGAATTCTTCAAATTTCGGTAACGGAAGAATTTTGCTTCATTGCGAGGGGGATTTACCCCTCGACGATTTATAGGTTTCCCCTCGTTGAAGGAATATCTCTTAAAGAGATGATGTGATTAAAATTTAGCAGAAAGTGTAGCATTACCACGTTATGAAGAACGACGCGAGTCATAATAAAAGTTGTTAAACAGTGAAAGGAAGGATTAAAAGTAGATTAAAGAACCTGTTTTAAGCCCCGACACTGTTTTGAGGACCTGCGGCGAATTACCGATTTCAAAGACTTGTACAAGAATCTCACAGTCATCTAGAAAATATTCACTCGTTCTTACAACACTTCGAAAACTCTCTCTCTTCTCTCTCTCTCTCTCTCTCTCTCCTCTTCTCTTCTCTCTCTCTCTCTCTTTGCAAACGAAATAGAGGACCACACGATGGCAAACGTGAGCCTTTATCCCCAAATATTTTGTTCAACCGGACCAACTTTAAACTCTTCTTGAAATTTTTTTGTTACCATAAGTTTTATTTATATTAATTAAAACATTCTATAACCAAATTGCTGGGGTTGGTGGGTATGGGTTCCCCTTTGATCCATCTTTGGGCAACGCATTCCTGTACCATTATGAAGAACTTTGATTAAAAAAAACTGTCCTAACAAATTCAAGCCTGTGCTCTATAGAAGAGACGAGACGTAGACATTATAGAACGTCTCCTTGAGTATTTTAACAAACCAACATTGTAACATTAACTATACACGTGAAAATGAAAACGAGTAATAATGTACAGGGTGGCCATAAGTCCCAATCGATTATAATTAAATCGAAAATACAAAAAAAATCAAACAAAGTAGAAAGTTTATAATAAGTTTAGAAATATTTATTGGATTTATTGGCTAGCTGATTTTCGCTTTAATTATAACCAATTGGGATTTATGGGTCACCCTGTACTTTTTCTCGATATACTGGTTAAAAAAGTTTAATAATAAATTCCACACCTCTCTGTATAAAAACAAACTTTGATCACCTGAAGATCAGGGCCCCCAGCCTTCTTTAGTTAGCCTTATAAGGCTAACTAACGAAATATCACGATTTAACCTAACCACTCGTTAGGTCAACTCTACGGCCCTTGACGATTGGTTAGGTTAGGTCGTGATATCTTAGTTAGTTAGATTTATAAGCTAACTAACGAAGGCTGGGGGCCCTGATCTTCAGGTGATCCCAAACTTTTACTGGCTTAGAAACCATTACTTGAGTTTATGTTTTATGGGTATAAAAATTAATGTTACCCTACTCTGGGTAGCCTAATAGTTAAGACGCTAAGGGCGTAGTTCGGATTCCACGTTAAACTGAAGATCTAAAGTGGAGTGTAGTGACAAGCTTGACCTTCGTCAGAAAAGAACAATTTGGGCGAAAGCAAACTAAAGTTAACCAAGGTTAATTAACATTATTACAAAGTAGTTAAAAAAAATATGTTCAGAGTTTTTATGACCAGACGACCTCGTTAAAATTTTAAACAGTACAGTAAATCATTACTAATAATACTGCTCGATTCGACCCCTTCGATAATGATGATCAGCGAAGAAATTTTTCAATAAAATTTTTAGGTACTTTCCTGTTATCCCGGACCCCATACTTTTGGCCGAAAATATCACAACTTAACCTAACCAATTGTCAAGGGCATGCAGTTGACCTAACAGGAAAGCACCGGTTTTTTCTGTTATTATTATTAATAATGGATCACCTGAAGATCAGGGCCCCCAGCCTCAATTACCAAATGATGATCTTCATTAAAACTAACTAAAATATCACGACTTAACGTAACCAATCGTCAAGAACGTACAGTTGACCTAACCTGACATTCAATTTAACTTATTATTATATTTGGTACTGTAAAGCAAAAAACAAGAATACATGGGGGGGGGAGGGTCCTGATCTCAGGTGATCCTTAATAATCTTTTAAAGTCTTATTATGGACATACAAGAAATACGGTAAGGTCAACTGTATGCCCTTGACATTTGGTTAGGTTAAATTGGTGATATTTCGGCAAAAAGTCTGGGGTCCGGGATAACAGGAAAGTACCAATTTTTTTTTTATATTAAAGACCTACAATCACACTACAAAAAGAAACTAGATACGTTGAACTGCGTTTCTATGGTTACCTATCCCTACGTATTCGTAATGAATATCGGATCTCTCCTTTATTGCACTCCCTCACCCCCACAATTTCTTCTTTTCAGTTAGTTAAAATTTTGACACAGACAATGAAATAACTAACAACAAAAATTTTAAATATAAAATTGAATACCCGTTAGGTCAACTGTACGCCTCGACAATGGTTAGGTTAAGTCGTGATATTTTCTTTAAAATTAACGAAACTATCACGACTTAACCTAACCAATCGTCAAGGGCGTTACAGTTGATGGGTACTATAAAGGAAAATATTCAAAATATCTAAACTATTATTAATATCATTATTATTATCATTATTATCATTATCATCATTATTATCATTATTATCATTATCATTATTATCATCATTAATATCATTATTATTAAATTTATTATTATTAAATTATCAGGCAATAAATAAATAAATATAAAATAATTTCTACAGATTTCACTTAATAAACGTCTCTTTATTTTTAATAATTAAAATGCGAAGAAGGTAATTTCCAAAGTTTTGAGTTTTACAACCATTAGCCATTAATACATTAAACGCCATTTTGCAATTTGGGAAAATATATTTTAACAATACAATTTAAGTTAAAACTTTAATTTTTATAGTTTAATTTTAATATTCCTTTATCAGATACTTATTTTATCCTGTGTGTGTGTGTGTGTGTGTGTGTGTGTGTGTGAATATATCAAGAAATACAAAAATATTTCTGGCCAAAAAAATGTTGGTATGGGTAAGTTGGACCAACCACACGTCAGTGACATGACAAGTCAATGAAAAAGTTATTAACGTTTCGGAGGAACGTGTTTCTTTCTGCCTCTTCCACTGAATCCAGTGCAAAAATTGATGTCAAAAAGATGTCAGCTAAGTTTGAAAAAAGTCTGTTGTGAGTTGTGGCAAATGGCATTTTAGGAGCGATGTTTATCACTTAAACTCTAACTTTATTACGAACGATTATATATATATATATATATATATATATATATATATATATATATATATATATGTTACAGTAAAACTGTGAAACTAGTGATTTCATAAAATCTCTAAAATTTTCAGTAAATTTGCGTAATTTATACCATGGTACAAAATTGACTAAAAGTGAATAATGTCCTAACAGGTTAGCTTAGGTTTTATCCAATCTTACACTGATATACTGTGTATATATATATATATATATATATATATATATATATATATATATATATATATATATATAAACTTAGTAAAATAATAAGTAATAAATATTTTGTAAACATTAAAATTGAAATAATCAAAATAAAACAAAAGTATACTTCCCTGTCTTTTCCTGAAATGACGAGATTTTTGGCATTAGGAGATTAAAAACCATTAGAAGGTCCTATAGGGGGATTAAAAACGATTAAGAAAGTTCACTATTTAATGCCACACTCCTCCTCCTCCTCCTCCTCCCCCCGTCCCCTCAGTGACAGTTCCAAACCCTTCCCCAATTCGGCTTAGTTGCCACCATACTACTTGTACAAATACAAAACAGAGAGTGACGATGTGGTTTTGATTATAACAATGTTTGTATTTCGTACGGGATACAAAACAGGTTCGTTTGTTTACCATACGACGCATGATTACCCTTTCGCAATTTTGGAAGATCATTTAATATTATTGTAGTGGAGTGTAGTGTAACGTAGTGTAGTGTAATGTAATGTAGTGTTTTACGTTCACTTATTTAAAACCTATCATTTGAACCATAAATTTTATGCGTTCGCAATTATACATTTTGACAAATTGTGATAAAGTCATCAACGCGATTTCTTTACTGGACTGACACCCAGCTAATGAAATAATTTTATAAATGTTTTTTTTTATATTGTGACCAAAAACATCGTTAATATTTTATGATTATTATTATTATTATTATTATTATTATTATTATTATTTATTTGCAGGTAAAATTATAATTACTGACCGAGGAAATTGTCTAAATATATTTTTAGTTTTTCGGGTAATACTTCAGGAATATTGAAGGAGGTGGTTCGTTATCTTACAGGGGAGGTTTGGTTAGGTGCTTCAGAATTAAGAGGGTAGAAATTCAGAATGAGGACTCAGAGAGAGAGCTTGAGAGACGGGGGACGTGCAAAGTAGGATAGTGTGAGGAATTTTAGTGAACTCTATTTTAGTTTTATATATATATATATATTTTTTTTTGGGGGGGGGGGAGATGGGGAAGGGTTATGTATATAAACTCCAAAAAGTGAAGGAGTTTCTTCCATTATTGGTCATCCGAGCAAATACTATTAAAAGGAAAGGGTTTTGCTGTTGTTTCAATGTCCATTTGGCCTAAAAATTTAGGTAGGTTTATAGTCGAACTAGGCCTGGACTCGAACTGTTTAGGTACAGATTAAAATTCGATTTGGAAATGCCTCTCGTACAGCGTTGGGGGCCAGGGAAAGAGGAAAGTTGAGCAGATGGGTTTCGCCTACTGTGAGTTTGAGCTTCGCCGCTCCATCTGTTAACGCTCAATGGAGTCGTACTTCCAACATATAGTGCGGGTACCCACTAACCTTTACTTTCACCTTTTACACTGTACTTTTTCATCTAGAATTAGAATTCCTTCTACAGTTGCCAATACATGATTTCTCATTACGAATATTTCTTTTACTGAAGTAGCTACTGCTTAGAAGTTCTCAAATCCTATAACTTAAGTGCACTAAAATATGGATTGAATAACTTTAAAAAAAATCTGTTAAAAATTGTCAAAGTAAAGTCCCGCTTTACCGACTGCCCGTTATACCGACTTTCCGCATCACCGACTTTTCTATCTGAAATATTAAAATCTGCCCGACCAAAAAAAACGTGTGTGCAACGTCATTGTGACGTTTGAGTCTTAAAACCAATCAGATAAAAGGATTACTATGACGATGAAGACAATAGATCCTCATTGGTCGGTCGATCGGAAAACTACGCAAGGCTATCCGCCATGTTTAGCGTCCATTCGTGTCCTGGTTTATAAAGTTTTTAAAAAAGATTAATGCATAAACTTGTTTGCAACAATTTTACGATGTTATTCTTAACGTATATTAGCCATATGACCTTAGGGCTCGTTAAACCGTTTTTCTCGACCCACCGACCACCCCCGACTGCGGACTGGCCAAAATAGGATGATCATTTTAATACATTCTTCTACCTAAACAGTGGCATTTACACAGGCTTACTGTAGGTATGAAATTCCAGAATTGGTCTCCCTCAAACTTTTCCCGAAATTAATGTAATAATATTTTTAACTTTTTTAACTTTTAACTTTTTAACTAACTTTTTTAACTTTGTGTTTTAACCCTTTTTCTTTTACGGTTAACTTCTGATATTAATTTATTATATACAGTTTACGATAATTATTTAACTTGGTAAGTTTAATTGGAAATATACTGTAATTAATTATAATTAATTATACAGTGTTATTATAAAATATTTAGTCTTTTCAGCACTGATGGGGTTACCACTGTAAAATATTCCCGAAAGTTCTGCACACACGAATTCAAATGTGTATTTGGGGACTGATTTTATTTCCCTGTTCTCTGTTAGACTTAGTTTTCTATAACGCATATATATATATATATAATTAAGCACGAAGTAAATAAATGATGCATTCCTCGTGGGTGTGCATCATATATATATATATATATATATATATATATAGATATATATATATGATTAAGCACGAAGTAAATAAATGATGCATTCCTCGTGGGTGTGCATCATATATATATATATATATACATATATATATATAATCTTAATAATTTCTTTTGTTATTAATTTAAACAAAACTTGTAGTTAATATTTAGTTAACTTTTAGTTAACTTATAGATTTTTGTTAAAAGAGTAGTAAGGAAAACAAAATAGTTCCATAAATGTCAGGTAAATCTCTCAGGTCAGGGTAATTAATGACGTCATAACTGTGAGCTCAGCTGAGTCGTTTGAAATTAGTGGATCATAAATTTGGCATAGTTGGAATAGCGCGAAGTTTGGCGGCTGTAGAGGAAAAACGTCGAACTGAATAACATCGATCTATATAATAGAACATCGTCCAGCATAAGGTCGTTGTGTGTATAAAGGCGATCCCGAAATACAATTTCGACAATTTCACCTCTAAGTTAGGTTAGGTTAGGTTCAATAAGTAAATAATTATATAATTTTTTATTTATAAAATAAATATAATTTTAAAATTTTATAATTTTCTCGTTAAATTAATTTTAACATAAAATATTTTAACAAAAAAATTTATTTTTTAATTAATATAGTCCTTCAGTGTTATTTCAAATAAAATAAATAGTCGAATTTTACAGCTATTTTTTTCCATGTTAAAAATATTAAAAAAAATTTATGTTAAAATTACTTAACAATCCAATTAGAGTCTGTTCAATTAAGCTAATGATTCCTATCTAAAAAATTAACTGTGTAGGAAAGTTAATTATTTTAAAATTTGAATTTTGTATATCGTCATTAAGTTGAAATTAAAAAAAATTGACTTTGCATAAGGTGATACCTTGGTTTGGGGGTCGGGGGCATGTCGCTAACATTTGGCATGGCTTTGTCATGTAGTAGGTTTCACGGTCAAAATGGCGCATCTTGAAGTTAGTGTCGACTTTCAAGTGATCAAAAATTACTTAAAAAACTTGGTGTCTGAAGGCGTTTGTTTCTTAGAAGGAGAAAAGAAGAATATAAAAATATATAATATAAAAATATAAAAATATATATAAAAATATATATATAAATATAAAAATATAAAAATCCTTGGCATTTTTCCTCACGATGACGTCATACTGGGTAAAACCTTATTTTCTGATTCATCCTTTATGAAGGTGGAGAAAATTCCTTTTGTAAATTACCGCGAACATTTTCGCCTTTAAAGCGAAGAAGTCGCGGGTTCGACCTACCATCTCTTTCGCTTAAAATACATTTAGGTGTTCATTTGAGCAATATTCAATCAGTTAAACCTAATTCCATTATTTCTAACCTTTTAGAATAAACCTCGGGGTTGTACTTAGCCACGTGTGGTCATTCATTTACCCATGCATTAATACAGCCCCTTCCAAATCCCTTCATATGGCAAGAATCCCTTTTCCATCATACGTACTAGAAACGCGCCTTGGAAGGCGTTGATGCAATTTTACTTAAGTTAACCCCAACCGACAAAAACGCAAGAACTTTCGCTTGGCTTCGCGTCCCCAATTAAAAGTTGAAGGATATGTTATGAATCTGTAGAAATTAATTACAAAAATTGCAGGAACCAATCTAACTTTTAATTTGACTTTTAAATTTTAACAATAAAGAAAAAAAGGTTAAAGTTAATTTTTAACTTTTCGAAACTTTTTATTAACAAATATTTTCAGTCAACATCTGAAACGAACTTGTAAATAGGAAGAGACAGACTTTAATTATATATATATATATATATATATATATATATATATATATATATATATAGTGGAAAAGAGGTATTTAAAATATGGATTTTTAACGTTCCAACATTTTTAAAAATTATTTCAAAAGATAAAAATAACCTACACACACACACACACACACACACACACACACTCTCTATGGCAGAGGTTGGGAACCTTTAACAGCTTGAGAGCCACATTAGGTCATACAAAACAAATGATCATAATAAAGAGCCATGGTTTAATGCACACTGTTCCTTTATTTTTTATGAGTACTTAGTAGCTTAGTGGACTCGGTGTCAGGCTCTGAGTTTCATTTTACAAACCAACAACAGATAATATGACCAATTTGACCATCGTTATAAGTTCAATGGAGAGAGAAAAGGACTGTCCTCAAATGGCCTATCAGCTCCTTTCATTGAACCATTAAACTTGAAACCAGCTGTAACCTGCTTCCTTTCATGTATATACAGAGATTGAGCGCACACCCTTTTTCCGTTGAGAGATTTTTTTTTTCGGAGATTTGAATTCGGTCAAAAAGATATGTCGATCGTATGAGCCAGTCTTCTATTTCATCAAAAATGGACACCAGTAGCAGTACAGTCACGAAAATTTTAAGTTTCCATTGAGAATCTGAACTTTATCACAAAAGCTTCTTTAAATATAATGACTGAATGGGTATTTCATCAGCTATTGCAGTTTTCTCTCATCATAAATAGGCCAAATTTCGGATCACCTGAAGATTCGTCACCCCCAGCCTTTTTTAGTTAGCTTTATAAGGCTAACTAACGAAACTATCACGCCCTAACCTAACCAATCGTCAAGGGCGTACAGTTGACCTAACGATTGGTTAGTTAGGTCGTGATATTTTCGTTAGTTAGCCTTATAAAGCTAACTAAAAAAGGCTGGGGTGACGGATCTTCAGGTGATCCCAAATTTCATTGTATATCTTATTTCCTTCCTGAACACTCGTTATAGAAATTGTCTTATTACTAATTTCCAATTAACTGTACCTACCTTTGCATAACGCTAAACCATAACCACAGTCATAATACAAAGCTTCCAAGTGATTTCATACACAAACCAAATTATTCAATCCAAGTTGCAGGAAATGCTCTTTCCTACAAAGGAGCAGATATATGGAACTCAATACCTATAAATGTCAGACAAGCACCATTATTAATTTCGTTTCGCAAATCACTAAAGCAACACTTTATTAACTTCTATTAATGTACAACATCCCAGTTCATATATATATATATGTGTGTGTGTGTGTGTGTAATTTATATGTACAGGGTGTCCGAGAATTATCTGTACAATTTTTGGCTGTTATTAAAAGTCAACCATGAAGTGTAGAAATTCCAGTGTTGTCCCATTTTACAGAGAATCTCATTAAGTTTTTTCTGATACCAAGTTTTGACAAGTTTTTTTAGAAATTCCAGTGTGTCCGAACATTATCTGTACAATTTCATCTTTTAATAAAATTCTTGATAACACACGTAAAATTCTTAAACAAGATTATTTAGAATCTGTATTTTCAAAAGTTTCTTTTATTAAAGTAACGTTGTTACAAACATTCGATATGTGCACCATTAGTGATTCGCAAAACATCCAATCGATACTCCAAATGTTACCATGTACGCTGCAGCATATCCACATCAATTCGCTCAATAGCAGCTGTGATTCTTGCTTTTAAATCATCAATATCTGTCACCCGCGTACATTTCTAAAAAACTTGTCAAAACGTGATATCAAAAAAAACTTAATGAGATTCTCTGTAAAATGGGACAAGACTGGAATTTCTGCACTTCATGGTTGACTTTTAATAACAGCCAAACATTGTACAGATAATTCTCGGACACCCTGTATATATATATATATATATATATATATATATATATATATATATATGCGTGTGTGTGTGTGTGTGTGTGTTTGTGTGTGTGTGTGTGTGTATATATATATATATATATATATATGTATATAATGTTTAACTTCTTTGAGAATAATTAACAAACTTAATTATCGTATAAACGAGGCACAATAACTAATTAATTAATTAATTAATTTAATATCCAACAGAATTTCAAGAAAATGAAAATAAGTAAAATTGTGACGTCGGAAAACGTCACAATCTCCACAAATTTCAAAACGTTTGTGAAGACTTTGAATTAATTAATTTACATATTAATTAGTGTAATAATTAGTATATTACATTATATATATATATATATATATATATATATATGAAAATGAAAATGAAAATGAAAAGGTTTATTGGCAGACGATAGTCCATATGACAAATATTATTAATACAATGACAGTTCATATACTAAGGATAGAAATATATACAATTGATTAGAAATAATACTGTAATGTCGAAGTTAATTAAGTGTAGCTACAGACAGACGTTTTCCTACCAAGAAGTCCATAGCTTAGAGCAGGGGTCACCAACCTCTTTCTTGTTCACCGCCCACTTTTACAATTTTTTTTAAATTGAAAAGCTTATCGCCCACCTTAGATCAAAAAGAATAAATGAACATAATCGATAAAATAAATAATGAAATAAATGTTTAATTACCTTTAATGTGAGCCTATTAGTGGGCGCTACCGCCCAGGTTGGTGACCCCTGGCTTAGAGGATAAATAAATATATATATTATATATATATATATAGGCATGTTAATCCTCCGTCGATGGCCTTGGGTGGTTCGACGTTGATGGGGCAGGGGGTTTTGGTTAGGTGGTAGCCAGGGATTTCTCACTCTGGGGTAGTTGGTATCGTGTAGAGAATCGCAATAATTTCTTTTGTACTACCCTCCGATTTCTTCTTGTAGCGTATCGGAGGATTCTGTGAACTCTTACTAGGTTATCGGTCGATTCCCGATTCTTGTTGCAACGTATCGGAGATGTCTGTGAAGCAATGCTGGTCTCATACTTAATGTCTATTGGTTTCTAACTTTACTATTTATTGAAGATGCTGCGTTCTTCTAAAACTAAGTTCTCTCGGAGGAGACAGACAGAACTCGAAGGAGAAGATAAAGACATCGTTTTACTGAATTTTACTGTTTCTAATTATTACGGTTAATGTTTTATCCTTTGGGTCAAATCAGACAGAACAACATTTGAAAAGTTACAATGGTTTATATACTAGTTAAGCTAGTGACGTCATTATTACTTTTTTTCTTCTTTTTTTCCAATTTTGAATAGGCTGAATTTTTTTGTTAATTCAAAAGAACTGGTTGGCGTATTATATGGATCTTGCAGAAACTGATAAAGCAAAATACTTTGAAAATAAAGGCAAATTTTGCCGTAACGGCATATTGGCAAATCTGATATGATCATGATTTGTGGTGTCAACTAAAAATGGAAATTAAGATATGCCCTTTATTAAAATTAAAGGTTTAAAATTTAAAATTAAATATTGATTCAGGATATTACTTAATTTTTTATGATTTAAGAGAGAATAATATATATATATATATATATATATATATATATATATATATATGATGATAAAACCACGAAGGAAAAAGAAACACAAAGGGGTGCTCAAGCGCTTTCGTCTAATGACATCCTCAGGAACACTGGAGTGAAAGGACAGATCAAGGCAATATATAGGTTACAAAAATAAACATACATACATACATTCACATATATATACATATATATATATATATATACATATATATATATATATAAATATATACATATATATAGTAAGCATAGAAAAAAATTGTGGGAGGAGCCAACATTTATATGGTCACAGAAGAATAAAGAAATAAAAATAAATATAAATATAAATTGAGAAAAAATTAATTACAAAATAGTGCCTTAGTGATATATATGTCACAGCCTAAATAATCATAAAGAAATAAACAGGCAAATAAAAAAAACCCATAAATACATATACATACATATATATATATATATACATATATATACACATATATATAATATATATATATATATATAAAGACACTTTTAGCACTTTGGCCGACCTTCCATATAAATTCAAATGGCTTTTTTATGGAACAGGTCACAAAAGAATAAAGAAATAAAAATAAATATAAATATTGTAAGTGGAGTCTACCAATTCAAGCTCAAGAGGGAGGTTTTACAATCGATTTAATAGATGCTGCCAAATTGATATATATGTCACATTATTAAAAAATAAAAATTGAAAGATAAATTTTAAGAGAGGCACACCAATTTATAAGGGAAAAATTACCACATATGCATATTATAGTCACAAACGAATACAAAAGTACAAGTAAATATAAATTGGAAAACAAAATGATCCCTAGATGATATATAAAGAACAATAAAATATATATACAACATATTTACGGTATATATACGAAATATAAACGCAATATATACAGAATATATATATATATATATATATATGCATAAGGGAAAAAAAATTACCAAATTTGTTTTTATAATTATTGTCTGAGAAAACGGTAGGTCGCAAAAGAATAAAGAAATAAAAATAAATATAACTTGAAAAAATTACAAATAATACACGTACACATATATACCCGCATACCCAAATATATATATACATATACACACATATATACAAACACACACACACACACACACATATATAATATATATATATATACAAGCTTGACCTTCACGAAATGAGAAATCATCCCGCAGAACCTTTGTGAGGTTGTAAGGTAAGGTAAGGTACATACACATATACATATATATATATATATATATTTAACTGCATACATACATACATACATACATATACACACATACATACATACATATACACACATATACATACAAACACATTTAACTGCAATGACCACACACATACGCACATACACATACATACATACACATACACTCATACAGCAAAAAATTGAAAAATAAAATTGTAAGGGAAACAACAGACAAAAACAAATTTTTTACCAAAGATTTAACAACCTGCCCTTTTTGTTTAAATCCATTCTGAAGGAATTCAGAGCAACGGGATCAAGTTGAAACAGACCTTTACTCATGTTAAGGTTATTTGTAAGTTGAATTATAGCCGACTCAAGAATATTTCTATTAACAATGTTGCTAGAGTGAAACAAAACTGAAACATTATTCCAATCAATACAATGGGATAACTCTGACAAATGGACAAAAAGGGCACTGGACAACTGTCCCGTTCTAACGGAATATTGATGCTGTTTTACACGCGTTTGCAAATCCTTTCCCGTCTGACCTATGTAAAAGGAATCACATTGCTTACACCCAATTTTATAGATAATGCCTAAATTATTGGTAGGGCTATTTTTTACTATGATGTTTTTCACAATATTGTTATATGAAAAAACTACACTGATATCCAAAAGTTTAAGTACATTAGCAATGCCTAAGAAGCCCGGGAAAAATGGAAGTACTAAAATATTCTTTGACAAGGTGCGAGTGTTATTATTCACACGATAGAAGGTTCGTTTAGCCTTATTAAGACAAGATTCCATGAACGCAGATGGGTAACACAACTCACTTCCAATACCGTTGATATTTTCCAATTCGGCATCGATGTATTCAGGACTGGCGATCCTAAGAGCGCGGAGAAACATTGAGGAAAATATGGCCTTTTTAATAGGGGTGTCATGTCCAGAGTAAAAGTGTACGTAGGACAAATTGTTTGTTTTTTTCCGATATATACTAAACTTAAAACCCGGGCTATCCCTATGAACACGCACATCCAAAAACGGGATTGAGTTGTCTTGTTCCACTTCTAAAGTAAATTTAATGGAGGGGACTTGGTCATTTAACTGAAGGAGGAAGTCATCCAGGTCACGATTCATGGGCCAGATACACAAAATATCGTCGACGTACCGCAACCAAGGGATGCCAACCCCCAGGATTCTCGGAATGTAAGTAATTTCAAAAAACTCCATATAAATATTGGAGAGAAGGGGCGACAAAGGGTTGCCCATGGCCATCCCAAAAACTTGTTGATAATGCTCGCCATTGAAAGTGAATTTACAATCCTTGATACAAAGCTTAATAAGCTCCAAAACAGTGTGTGCAGGTAATGGTAAATCATAATTATGTAATTCTCTGGCGAGAAAGTCAAGCATATCATCAATCGGAACTTTTGTGAACAATGAACAAACGTCGAAACTGATCAATCTATCGTTGGTATTAATGCGAACATTATTCAATTTTTCAGTGAGATCCATGGAATTTTTTACGTGTGAATCAGAGACAGTTCCAAGAATGGGGGACAAAACATTAACAAGCCATTTGGAGAGTTTATAGGTAATAGAGCCCACCGAGCTAATAATAGGGCGCATAGGGTTACCCGGTTTGTGGGTTTTAATAAGACCATAAAGATAAGGCAAAGCAGGTGAAGTGGACAAAAAAAGGGGAATTAAATCCTTATGATCTTTGAGAATGCGTTTCAAGCCACTATTGAAAGATTTGATGACATCATCCTGTGGGTTCTTCCTAAGTTTCACGTATGTGGCGGGGTCCTGAAGCAGCTCATTCATCTTTCCAATGTAATCCACTTTGTCCATAATGACTAAGGTGTTAGCCTTGTCTGCTTTAGTAATATGGAGCTCACTATCTTTTTTTAATTGTGAAAGGCTATTGCGGAAACGTTTAGGAAAGTTATCTTCGTAAGAAATATTCGCAGCACCATAGACCAGGCCTTTAACTATGTTAACTAAAAACTGAGGAAGGTTACACTGTTTTTCAAAACGAGCAAGACTATGACAAATTTGTAAAGCAGTAGGTTTTTTAACAATATAAAAGGACATACCAAATCCAAGGGCACTTTTTGCATCGTCACTAATGTTTTTCGAAGAAAGGTTCAAAACACACTTTGAGCTTGCTTTTTTACTCCACTGACTATTTCGAATGAGACTTTTAATTTTGCGATCCAAAATGTTTCGAAGTGAAGAAGTTCTCCGACGCAACTCGTTGTAAATTTCATCAAACAAAGGTTGGATCCACGGTTGGGGAATAACAGTCAAAACATTACGTTTGGCAATGCCTA
Source organism: Bathynomus jamesi (assembly GCA_023014485.1). Taxonomy (NCBI): domain Eukaryota; kingdom Metazoa; phylum Arthropoda; class Malacostraca; order Isopoda; family Cirolanidae; genus Bathynomus; species Bathynomus jamesi. The sequence goes on from JAJOZX010004732.1 coordinate 287,166, forward strand.
AATTTTTGAAGGTGGACCACTCATTTTGTCTGGTGACTTCAATATGTTTCTTTAAAATTACTCTGCTAAAGTTGTTGAACGGATGGTCGTCCATTTCTCTGAGGCGAATCGGAAGGAGGGACTTGGGAAGGACCTGCTCCTCCAGACAATTAGTAAGAAACTTCCGTCGGATCCGAATTGCATGCCCCTTCATTAATGTAGAAGCAAACACCGACACAAACGGGGACAATAGAGGGAACAGCAAGGCGAAGGAACGCGTGGTGTTCATTATATGAAAAATTATTTCACGAAAGTGACACGTGAAAAGTATTTATGATGAATAAAACCACGAAGGAAAAAGAAACACAAAGGGGTGCTCAAGCGCTTTCGTCTAATGACATCCTCAGGAACACTGGAGTGAAAGGACAGATCAAGGCAATATATAGGTTACAAAAATAAACATACATACATACACATTCACATATATATACATATATATATATATATACATATATATATATATATAAATATATACATATATATAGTAAGCATAGAAAAAAATTGTGGGAGGAGCCAACATTTATATGGTCACAGAAGAATAAAGAAATAAAAATAAATATAAATATAAATTGAGAAAAAATTAATTACAAAATAGTGCCTTAGTGATATATATGTCACAGCCTAAATAATCATAAAGAAATAAACAGGCAAATAAAAAAACCCATAAATACATATACATACATATATATATATATATATACATATATATACACATATATATAATATATATATATATATATAAAGACACTTTTAGCACTTTGGCCGACCTTCCATATAAATTCAAATGGCTTTTTTATGGAACAGGTCACAAAAGAATAAAGAAATAAAAATAAATATAAATATTGTAAGTGGAGTCTACCAATTCAAGCTCAAGAGGGAGGTTTTACAATCGATTTAATAGATGCTGCCAAATTGATATATATGTCACATTATTAAAAAATAAAAATTGAAAGATAAATTTTAAGAGAGGCACACCAATTTATAAGGGAAAAATTACCACATATGCATATTATAGTCACAAACGAATACAAAAGTACAAGTAAATATAAATTGGAAAACAAAATGATCCCTAGATGATATATAAAGAACAATAAAATATATATACAACATATTTACGGTATATATACGAAATATAAACGCAATATATACAGAATATATATATATATATATATATGCATAAGGGAAAAAAAATTACCAAATTTGTTTTTATAATTATTGTCTGAGAAAACGGTAGGTCGCAAAAGAATAAAGAAATAAAAATAAATATAACTTGAAAAAATTACAAATAATACACGTACACATATATACCCGCATACCCAAATATATATACATATACACACATATATACAAACACACACACACACACACACACATATATAATATATATATATATACAAGCTTGACCTTCACGAAATGAGAAATCATCCCGCAGAACCTTTGTGAGGTTGTAAGGTAAGGTAAGGTACATACACATATACATATATATATATATATATATTTAACTGCATACATACATACATACATACATATACACACATACATACATACATATAACACATATACATACAAACACATTTAACTGCAATAACTGCTCCTCCCACAATTTTTTTTTTTTTTTTTTTTTTTTTTTTTCTATGCTTACTATATATATGTATATATTTATATATATATATATATATGTTATATATATATATATGTATATATATGTGAATGTGTATGTATGTATGTTTATTTTGTAACCTATATATTGCCTTGATCTGTCCTTTCACTCCAGTGTTCCTGAGGATGTCATTAGACGAAAGCGCTTGAGCACCCCTTTGTGTTTCTTTTTCCTTCGTGGTTTTATTCATCATAAATACTTTTCACGTGTCACTTTCGTGAAATAATTTTTCATATATATATATATAATATATATATATATATATATATATATATATATATATATAATATTGCAGAATTTAACAAGATTACATGATTAAGCTTAATAAGTAAAACAAAATGTTGGTAGCTCAAAAAAGAACGATTTATCAAGATAGCATTGAATAGAAAATAACTTTAGCAAAAATTAAATAAACAGAAAAAAATTATTATTTTTTATTATTTTTCAAGCTTGCATGAATTTTCTATACAGTTAGAATGTCATGCGAATTTGGACTTTATATGCAAAAAAGAATGGTAGAATTATAATTTTTACATGTATACACACACACACAGAGACAGACAGTCAGACATGTAGAAAGACAGACAGACCGACATATAGAAAGAGAGAGAGAGAAAGACAGACAGACAGAGAGAGAGAGAGAGAGAGAGAGAGAGACAGACAGACAGACAGACATATAGATAGACAGACAGATAGACAGACAGACAGACAGACAGACAGACAGATATGTCAAATTAATTTTTTTATTATTTTTCAAGTTTTCAGTACATCAACTACATCTGGTTTGCCTCACACTGGCTTGCAATGAGCAATAGCGGTTGCAATCCTTTTATCTACGCTATCTACAATGTAAGTATAATCAGATGTTTATCTAGATTTTAATAAAGGTTTCCAAATGAGAATATAAAATGTACATTTAAAAAATAACGTATCGGTTCTTTAATAAAGAATATTTTAAAATTTAAAATGTTAACTAAATATTTTGTTAAAAAATCATTTGTGGTAATGCTAATTTTTTTTTTTTTCAAAACTTTATCCGTAACGAAGTAAAATTCCCACCCCCGCCATTTTAAATTCTCACACAAGGCTCTTAAAAGCTTTTCCTAACAACGACACACTTAGCGAATATGAACCACTTAAATCTGAAATACAACCTCGAAAAGAGACGTTTCAAGGGGAATTCTGAGAGATTACTTTGGGATTAAGAAATTTTTGAGGTGTTTCCTTTCCTTTGTCCTTTATTTGCAAGGACAACGAAAGTCTTATCGTTCCTTGTTTTTGCCTTGAAATAATCTGCACGTCAGTTTTTAAGTAAAAAATAGATTTAAAATGTAATAATATGTTTGGGTATGGTGGGTATGAAAGGGCTATCGGATACACATTTAATCGACGTTCTTAACCTAATCTGACATAACCTAATGTGACCTAACTGAGCCTAAACTAACCTATGCTCACTTAAAATTAATCCATATATATATATATATATATATATATATATATATATATATATATATATATATATTAGGGTGGTCCTCCCTTATAGAGGCGATATTTTTTTTTGGTAATTTATGCATGCTCCCACCCAATAAAGTTGTTCCACTTAATAAGAAAATAATTCTGCTTCAATTTGAGCTCGATCGGATAATAAAATAATTAGAGGTGGCTGTCGAAGCTTGAAGTTACCACAAAACTGCAAGGCGGGGGTTTTCTATTGACCCCCTGAACAATCTCAGTTGGCCCCCAGGGATCCATGGATCACCACTTGGGAACCACTGATATAATGTGTAGTTAAAAGATTTTTATTTTGCATATATATTTTAAATTATAAGCGTTATACATAACACTGATGACGTACTATTTTGAATCGTCATGGCTGGCAAGACCACTCACTGTAGCTAGTGCTTGCATAATACCGAAAATTTTCAATACCGGTATTTGGAGGCAATTATACTAATCCCGGTATTGATACCGGTATTATGAAAAAAATAAATTATTTTGATTTATTATGGTGCCACCCTACCAACCCACCCAGAAGTCTGAGGGACTTGCAGTACTCACCATATTTACTATAAATTAATGACCCAACTCCAAATAGATGGCATTCTATTCGAAAAAGTTTATACAGTAAATTACTAAATTGTAATAAAAATATTATTTGAATTTTTTTTTTAGCATATTATTATACAACTACTGGGGTAGATAGAAATTATTAGTATCTAAATATTTATTTCTTAGTTTGATTTTGAAAGTATGCTTTGAGGAAACAAAGAGCATCTAGGGATTGTTCAGATAGACTTGATCTCAGTTTCGTCAGAAATAGGCCTGCAGCAGAAAAGGCTCTTTCTGATTCTGCACTTGTAGGTTTAATTGAAAGCAGTGCCTTGTACAGCTTCTCTAAATTCTCACTTCTCTGTAAAGTAACTTCCAAGCTTTTAAATTCATTAGTAACATCAAAATCAATGGAATTTTTTTTAGATGGCACTTTTCCTAGTTTGTCCATTTCTTGCATGTATTCACTCAGTAATGAATCTGCTTCCACTTCAGTCTTATTTGCAGCTACATTTTCAGGGTTACATGGAAATTCCTGTTCTTCCATTTCTATCTCCAAATCAACCACATTCTTAGTATAGGGAAAAGTCTTTTATGGAGCCTTTCTGCAGTTCTTTTGAGAACTAATTTTGATGGAACAGAAAAACTTTCCTCTTCTTGAACTTTTAAAACTTCGGGATTATGAAGATATTTGATTAAACCTACAATGTCTTGCTGTCTTCTTGAAATGTAACGATTTCTAAGACAATCTTTTAACTCTTTTGCTATTGGATTATTTTTCTCTCCTAGTTTCTTTGAAATAAATTTCATTGATGATTCAACTGTCAGGAGTGATGCATCTTTCGAGCATAACCCTTTAAGAATTATTTCAACAGGACGTAAGGTGTCATAAAGGTTTTCAATAATTTCCCACTCTGTTGAAGAAATGGCTACAGTTGAATGAATCACTTAAAGCAGTGCAATAAATAGTTTTCTTTGATAGAAAGGAATAGAAAACGAAAAAAAGAGGTTAACTGCAAAATACCCCGAAACTTTTTTTTTCTCCGAATCCTCCAAAAACAGTTTATTTGCCCATCGGAGGACTAAATTGCCTAAATTTTACAATAGCAATTTTTGTCAATACCGAAAACCTATAATATCGGTATTATTTGTACTTCTTCAATACCGGTATTAATACCGGTATTTCAATACCGGTTTTAACCCCTAACTGTAGCTCACTGTTTAAGATCTTCTTAGTAGGTTCAGGATATTTCTTCCTGTGTTGCTCCACGACTTTCAATAGGTATTGAAGTTGTTCTTCATTCTTAGTGTTTTCCCACTATAATCCTGGATAAGTGCAATCCCACGTTCGGCATTGTCGTTCACGACCTTGATGTTTTCAACTTTCCGAAGAGCCTCTTGAAACTCATCATCTGAGTCCCATGTTGACGGGTCTTTTTGCATAAATGCAGTATTGACATTGAGGGCCCGTATAAGCTTGAAAGAGTTTCTCGTGCTCAAGGAATCCAATGTTGGAGATGATCTTGACGAAGGCTCACACGTTTAGGACATTTTAGGCTGCCTTCTGTCTCATTAATTCCCTTTACAATTAATCTTTTTGTATCTACTGATACAGAAGCATCAAACAGTGCCAATCCCACCATTTCCTCAGATAGGTACCACAAGTGGCCAGCAAATTTAGATGCTGCAGATTTTGCCCATTTTAAGGATTTCGTTCAAAATTTAAAGTTTGACAGCCACCCCTAAATATTATCGGATCTGGTAAAAACTTTGCCAAAATTATTTTTTTATGAAGTGGAACTACTTTATCGGGTGGGAGCAGTAAAAATAAAAAAATTCGTTTTTGAGGACCACCCTAATATATATATAATATCATGCATGAATCCCCATGACTTTTTAAGATGAAAAAAATGGTTCCACAAGGAAGGGCTCAAACCCACAACCTCTTAAATAGAAGATGAGGACAATAACCACTACACTACGACGGAATAAAAATTAGCACAACCTGTCATACATTTAAACATTATATATATATATATATATATATATATATATATATATATATATATATATATCATAAGATTTTCGTATGCCAAAGAAAATATATCAAAACAATTTTTTTTTTTTATTTCTTGAAGGAGAAGTTTAAGAGGGAATTCCGGCACAAATTCCGGTTTTTGTTCCGGAAATCCTCCGGAGGTGACACGAACGATTTGGGGAGGTTCCGGAACCAAGCATCATTCAGGTAAGAAGAAAGTTAGAAACGAACTGCAAATGTATGAAGTGAAAGAAAGCAGTGTCTTAACGAGACTCAGAATGTTACAGAGAGAGAGAGAGAGAGAGAGAGAGGAGAGAGAGAGAGAGAGAGAGAGAGAGAATTATTTTGTTTTCCCTAAAACGAACTTCTCAAAAAATGTTTTGGATAACAACATTAACTCTATTTTGAGCTTTTCAGTTTTATGAACTATAAAAAAAAATTTTTTTTTATAAAAATACGTTTATTTTTGAAGTGTAGTTTTATCCACTCTAAATTTAAAAAAAAATAAAAAATTTTGTTTTTGGAGAAACGAAAAACAAAAAAAAAAATCTACTTCTAGAAGTAGTTTTGCCTTCTTTTGGGCATCAAAACTTTTTGGTCAGATGATACAATAACTACTTTTGATGATACGCAACTTCTTTATAAAGAAGAATTTTTTGGATTTGATAATAAAAGTCAAGAAATAACAACAGATTTATTGAATCAATATATTTAAAATCGTGCCGCTTTCCCTTTTCCATTATGTGAAAGGTGACACACGTTCTGCCATTCCATTGATGAGCATCGTCATTTGTTTCTTAAGACAATCATCCTAGTGTCTATTCACTTTTGTCAGCCCTCTGTACTTTCTCGCGCTATTTATTTTGTTTATTTATTTATTTGTTCGAAATGATTCCCACCAATCTCAAAACATGTTTGTAAACGAAAAAGCAAGTTTCTTTGAATGTTTCTCAACATATTTTGCCCTGATGGAGACATAAATAAATAGACATTGCTTATGTTCCTATGATACGTAACTTTATGGACACCCTGTATATTATTAAATATTGAACGATAATATTAACTTATACTGATTTGTATTTGCTCAAACGATTGTAATCTTTTAAAAGAGTTAAAATTATTGAATATAATAAAAGATATTAATAATTATCAAATTGGAACATTTTTTATATTCATTGAAAAAATGTATGAACCAACTAATTACTTTTGGTTGGTTCATGAATGAATACTTTATACTCGTGTAAAAATATTAATTATGAGGGGGGTGAACCCTGGCACAGCGCTTAGGCCAGACTAACGTGGCTTATTAACTCACTCATGGATTATTGTTTTCTTGTAGTAAGCAATGTTTGTCTAAGGCCGGCCGCACGCCGGATCGTTTTGCGACTCACGACTCGGGTCGTGACGATTCTGAGAATCGCGTCGTGGTCGCTGCAGTGTGCGGGGCTCCCATTTTGTCAATGTAAAAATCATACGTGACTTGAGTCATCACGACTCAAGTCGTGAGTCGTGAGTCGCAAGACGATCCTGTGTGCGGCCGACCTAAGTAAGTGTTCTTTTAGCGCTTTCAACTGTAAAATTTGTTCTTAAAAGTGTTACAGACACATTTAATTGTACTGTTCTTATTCATTAATTATCAATATGATTATAGTGTTACAGTACTCACGTATCAAGATTACAGTAATTCTAAAGCTAAATACGTAGGAAATGGCAATATGAATCCAGTAACTTGCAAAAAACATTCGTTTAAAACAGTAAACTTTACAGTCTAACACCATATTATATTACAGACAAAAACTGTCGGTAAGACTTAGATGTTTTGCGCAATTGGAGAAATCTTATAAGGGAGTTAAAAGATTTTGAGTGACGTAGAATTTAACAAAGTTTGGCAGAGTTTTTGTTTCAGACAAAAATAGTTAAGAAATGCGTGGTTTAATTTTCCTCACCTCTCTTTATATATATATATATATATCTCTATATATATATAATATATATTATACACACAGTATATAATATATATATATATATCTAATTTAATTACCGAGATGTGAGTGAAATTCAGGTTTAATTCCAAAAACGTGGGATTTTGTTGGATTTGGTCGGGTTTCGTCTGGTTCATAGAGTTCCACGATTTGTTTGGATTTGCATAGAGTTCCATTGAGTTGCATTCGGGTTTTCTCGGATTCTGAGATCAGAAATATTTGTTAGTAGATATAAATTGCGTCTGAAAGGTATTAATACATTTAAACATATTCTGGAAATAAATAAATATATATATAATATACTGTATATATATTATATATATATATATATATATATATATATATATATATATATACCAATAGCAGAGGAGGAACAACAAGCTTGACCTTGGTTAAATGAGGAATCATGGCACAGAACATTTAATTATTTTGAGAGTTGAAAGGTATGAAGCTGTCAAAGGTTCCGCGTGTCGGTCTCTCTTCGCAACGAAAGTTAGGCTGGTGGCCCAGCCTCTATAGCCCGGGCTTGATGTTGGAAAGAATTGCTCTTCTGACCTCTCCACTTTACCTAGCTAGATACAGTTAGCTCATCAGTGGCTTTTCTGAGCCAGATGTCTAGTCTTATTTGGAGTACGTCCACATCGACATCAGTTGTGTTCCTGATGTACTTAGTTAACTGGTTAAATAGTATTTGCCCTCTGACAACAAAGCTATTTTCCTTCAGAAGTGAGGATATCTCTCGTCTGGTCTTTAGTTTGGGAACACTACACATTCCATTTTTTTCTATTTTCCAGTATTGTTTGGATGGTTAACGGGTTCAGTTTGAGGTTAAGTACTAGTTTCTCTATTATTTTCCATGGGTATATTATGGTATACCTCTCTTCCTCTTCTTTCTAGAGAATATAGATTTGATGTACGCAGTCTTTCTCAGTAATTTCCCAGTAATCTTTCTGTGAAGTTTCTGTGAACTTCTTCCAGTTTAATTTTGTCTTTTTATACGGGGACGTCAAGACTAAGCAGTATTCCAGGTTTGTTATGATCAGTGTTTTCATTAAGGGAATCATTACTTTCTTATCCTTTCTTTGAAAGGTTCTCAGTATCTGTCCCGTAATTCTTTTTTTACCTTGTTTATCGCCATCTTATTTTGTGTCTCAAATTTTGCATCGTCGGCCATTATAATTCCTAAATCTTTGGCTTTTTTATTTCGTTTTTCTGTCTTTTGGAGGCATAATATTCTGTCTATTTAGTTCCTCATTTCTTCCATTTTTTAAGAGCTATAATTTTTAAGTTTTAAATTTTATGTTCTCGTTTGTATTCTGTTTGTGCTCGTTTGTCACGCTTTCATACGTACGTTTATAATTTTCTGCTCATTTTTGTATCATCATCAAAGGATCTACAGATCTACAGAAGCTAAGGCTAACAAAGACCCTAAGATCCACTCTAAGGCTAGCCCGAGAGAAAGGAAAGAGTAGGGGGTTAAGAGAAGAGAAGAAGGGGTTAAATAAGGAGCAACACCTATCATTCGTGGGTTAACATTCATTCAGAAAAAGAGGAAAAAGGTCTCACCATCATCATCCGCCGGCCACTGCCGACAAGTCAGAAAAATAGTCGGAGAAAATAGGAGAGGGGTGAAAGATGAAAAGAAGTAAAATAAGAACACTTACAAACCATGCAAACACAGTCTTAACTCACTGTCATACCATGCAAACTACAAACATGAAAGTAAAGAGAGTTACAGACATGCAAGAAAGGAGGAAAAAAAAAAAAAAAGTAGGTACAGTTAAACAAAAAGTGGGTTAGTTTACGCTACGAGCTACATCTACGTTCGTGTTAGTCTAATTTTTTTTTTTTTTTTTAATTATTTTTTAAATTTTTTTTTAAATTTTTTAATAATTAATTGCTGGCATCACACGCTGGCATGTCACAAGCTGGCATTCATCGTCAACAGACTCATCCTCGAGCACCACCACCAGAGCTTCTGTTGCGAACTTTGTTGTTTTTTAAATTAAACAACGTTAATACCTTTACTGTAAAATGTCTGTCAAGACGGTTCTTAAACATATTAACGCTGGTAGAATGAACGACTGACGCGGGAAGATTATTCCATTTATCAATTACTTTAAACGTAAAGAAGTTTTTAGCGATATTAGTAATAAAACGCCTGCCACGCAACTTAAATCCGTTATTGCGAGTATTACTATTATCGAAAGTGAACAATTTGTCAAAATTTACGTTATCGATGTTATTAACGATTTTGAAAACTTCAATAAGCTCCCCCCTTAATCTCCTAGTTTCGAATGAATACAGGTCTAACTCATTAATCCTATCTTCATAAGGCTTATTGCGCAATGACGGAATAAGTTTCGTGGCACGACGCTGAACCCTTTCTAACCTATCAATATCCTCACGCAAGTACGGGCACCAAAACTGAACTGCATATTCTAAATGAGGCCTGACTAGGGACTTGTAAAGGGGCAATATAATATCCTTCGATTTAAATTCGAAATTACGCGCTATGAAGCCTAACATCCTATTAGCTTTTGCGCAAGACTCCAGGCACTGGTTCCTAACCTTTAAATCCTTAGATACGCGTACGCCTAAATCTACTTCCTCGTCAACGCTTGCTAACTCCCTATCATCCATCGTATACGCGTAATTATTGTTGCGAGAACCTATATGCAAAACTTTACATTTGTCTACGTTAAATTGCATCTGCCACTTATCTGTCCACTCCATAATCCTATTTACATCGTCTTGAATCCTATTTCTATCGTCCTCGTTAACAACCTTACCGCCTATTTTAGTATCGTTGCGAATTTTGACACGTTACTAGTCAATCCTACATCTATGTCGTTAATGTAAATTACGAATAGCAATGGGCCTAACACTGAACCCTGTGGGACACCCCGCTACCTACATCTAACCACCCTGATTCACTACCATTAACTACGACCCTCTGTCTCCTCGCACGAAGCCATTCTTCTAACCAGTTAGCTACCTGACCGCGTATACCGTGCGCTTTAACCTTCGCAATTAGTCTCCTATGCGGAACTGTATCGAACGCCTTTTTAAAATCTAAATAAATAACGTCAGCTGCTCTATGCCTATCGTATTCGCGCACTATTTCGTTATAAAATTCTAACAAATTAGTTAAACAAGACCTATGGCGTCGAAACCCATGCTGACTACTATTAATCAAATCTCTACTTTCTAAGTGATCGATAATACGATCCCTAACTACGGATTCCAAAAGTTTACCTACAATTGACGTTAAGCTAATGGGCCTATAATTGCTAGCTACCGCGCGGTCGCCTTTTTTAAAAATAGGCGTGACGTTAGCTAATTTAAAGTCTTCAGGAATAATCCCCGTTTCGAGTGACTGATTAAAGATCTTCGTTAAGGGGCCTACGATAACGTCTTTCAAATCTTTCAAATGTCTGGGATAAAAAGCGTCAGGGCCTGGAGCCTTGCTAACGTTTAGCCTATCGATATAATGCGCAATCTCAGCCTCGTAAACAGTTATTTCATCCAAAATAGTCTCGCTACTAAATGGAACGATATCATCCACGTCGGGGACATTATTTACGTCTTCTAAGGTAAAAACTGTCGCAAAAAAGTTATTGAAAATACCCGCCATCGCCTGAGCGTCAGAAGCCAAAGCGCCATTAACATCCACTAGAGGGCCTATGTTATTTTTTACCGGCTTACGATTATTAACGTATTCAAAAAACTTTTTTGGATTATGTTTACTATCCGCAGCTATAAGTATCTCTAAATTACGCTTGGCATTCCTAACTGATCTTTTAACCTGACGTCTAAGCTCGATATATCTATTAAAGTTAGCTACCTGGCCATTACGCTTACTAAGTCTATACGCTCTATTACGCTCGTTTATAAACTCTCCTATTTCCCTACTCCACCACTTCGGTCTACCACGATTACTAGCGCGCTTGGGCCTACGAGGAATAAACTCCCTTTCAATATTCCTAAAACTTTCTTTAAACGCCACCCAACGCAAATTTGTGTCATTACCCATAAATAAGTTATCCCAGTCCACTACTCTCATCCTATCCGCGAAACTATCAAAATTAGCCCTACGAAAATCAGGGACTTCTATTACGTTACTATCCTGAGTATTTTTTATCGCTAACTTAAACCTAAGAATTTGATGATCGCTACATCCTAAACTCTCGCCTACTTCTAAACCTTCGACTATATTCTCGCCGTTCGTCATCACCAAATCTAAAATATTATCACCGCGCGTTGGTTCGGTAACTATCTGTCGTAAAAAGTTATCGTCCATAAACTCAACCAATCTCAAACCCTCTTCATTACCCGTAAAATTCTCGTAATTAACATTAGGGCAGTTAAAGTCTCCGACAATTATACTATTCCGATTGTCAATAAAATTACCAAGAAGTGAGTAAAATCTAGTATCTATATCGAGGGGTTGAACGGGAGGTCTATAAACAACAACAAAAATAAAACTAATACTACGCGCCCTAACTTCAACACAGATCGCATTAATTGCTGCCGGAAAATCTAACTTAACCTCGATAGCCCTAAGGGAATTACGAATGTACAGCAAAACGCCGCCTCCAAATCTATGTAACCTATCATTAGTAAAGAGTTTAAAACCCGGTATCTCAAGTTCCCCCAACAAGTCCCGAGTCACGGTATTTAACCAAGTTTCAGTGATAGCAACTATATCATAGTTGCCGGAATAAATTACCGCCTTAAATTCATTTAATTTATTTCTAATACTACGCGCGTTGCAATAAAAAACGTTTAAGTTATTTTTTACCACGGGCCCGCGTTTTAAACTATTTATCACGTCGGGCCCGCGTTTCCCGGACCCACAACGTTTAAAGAAGGCTTCGACCTATACAGCTTTCGCACGCTTTCGTCTATTAACCTACCCAGCCTAGCATTACCTATTTCATTAAAATGCACCCCATCTTTTATAAAAAGGCTAGGATCATTGAATTCGGTCCACAGCTTTACGAAGGGTACATTTTCCTCAGCACAAATCTCTTCTAATTTGTTATTCAAAAATATTGTTTTTGACGTAATTCTAAGACCCAACCCGTGCCTAGGGGTAATACCTAGAACTAAAGACCTATCTGACCTCGCCTTCAGGGACCTAATTAACCCCCTATATCTCTCCAAAAGGTCAGGCACTCTCGTATCGGGCCTATACGAGTCGTTGCCTCCTACCATCGTCACCAACATTGAGTGACGGGAAGCAACGTCAACCCTATCCACTTCGTCTCTAACTCTGTCAACCCTGGCCCCTGAGAGACAGACCCTCCTCCTCTTGGTTGGATTCCGTTTAACGAATTCTTTGTCCATGTGGCGCACTAAAGAATCCCCAATTAAAATAGTTTCCCCCTCATTCACGTCCCTTTCCAAATGGGCGAAAGGGTTCGAAACCTCGATTGGGGGGGGGGGGGATTCCTATCACCTAATGTACGCGGCCTAGCTCCACCCTTAACCTCTCTAAATCCCTCGCTATCTACTACTCTCGGACTAACCTTAACCTCTTCCTCAACTCTATCTAACCTTCCCGACAAGCTACCTAAACTAGAAACTAAGTTACGCACCTCACCCTTCAAATTACTAACGTCTTCAACGTTAATATTGGTTCGGCTTCCGTCAACCGTAGCCCTAACCCTGCCATCATCAAGCGTTGCAAGTCTATCCGCTACCTCACGTACACTGCGTTTTATGTCCACTAATTCCTCCATGAACTCGCAAAAGAAACAAACTGATCTATCGGTAATCGCCACTGGACCGCCGTTATAATCCTTAAATTCCGAATACCACCGGTTAACCCTACACCTAACACACGACGCTTTCTGCGACGGCATCGCGGAGTTAAAAATTGAAACCGTCACAGGTATAAGTTAAATTAAGCCGGCACGCTATGAAAACTTCTAAATCGCTAAAAACCACTAATATTCAATTACTTAACTATAACAATGTAAATTTAAACGCAAGTATATAAAATTCAAAAACTATCCAAAGTAAAATTCTCAGCAATATACAAAAGTAGATGCAAAATCAGAGAGCTCAGGAAATGCGTCCGTTCAGTACAGAGTCTTCGTTGTCTTCGTTGTCTATGTCTGTTAGCATGATAATGAATAGGAGTGGAGTTAATACTCCTTGTGGTACTGAGCTACGTACTCCCAGTTTTTATGATGATATTCTTGGATTTTAACAACTTGCTGACGTTCTCTGAAAAAGTTATAGATCCATTTTCCCACTTGGCCGTTATTCCTATATGCTTCATTTTAGGTGATATTATACCATGATCAAACTTGTCGAATGCTTTAAAAAAATCCGTGCGTATTACATCATAGTTCTCATTGTTTTCAAGTGTAGCAATGATGTTACTATAATGTTCTATTAGTTGCGATAGGTAAGATCTTCCTGATCGGAACCCGTGCCGGTTCTCATTGAATCTTTCCTGTGTCTCCAAAAGGTCTTACATTTTCTTCCTCATTATTGTTTCAAATATTTTGGTGAGATAGATGAAACGTCAGTGACACTGGTCTATAGTTCTTTGCTTGAGACTTAACCCCTTCTTTATACAGGGTGTAACAAAAGTCCGTTCTCATAGGGAAATCTTTTCCGATATTTTATTTAGCGACGAGGCTTGTTTTCATTTAAATAGGACAGTGAATCGCCACAATTATCGTTACTGGTGCGACGAGCATGTACTGGATTAATTGGTAAGTTGATTGTATTGTTTGTAATGTATAGTTAAAACTATTTTCTCGTTCAATTCTGTTATATCTTATTTCCCTATGAGAACGTACTTTTGTTACACCCTGTATATAGGGACAATGGTCATCCTTTTCAGGATGTCCGGTATTTCTCATGTGTCCAGAGATCTTCACACCTAATACTGGGGTGTAGCTATTTCATTCTTACAGTTTTTAATCATCAAAATGCTCCACTTGTCCGAAACCGCAGCTAAGTGTGATTTCATTTGTCCTATAGCTCGCGTTATATCTTCTCGCTATATCTTCAGGCATCACTTTGTCACTTTCTGTGGTAATGAAAACTGATTCATACTGAGTCTTCATTGTTTAAGATATATATGTTTTCTGATTTGTCACTTAGCTCATTATTTTCTTTCTTTAGTGGCTCGATAATGGCAAGAATTTTTGTTTTTCTTTTCGTAAACTTAGAAAAGCATTTTGGATTTTCCTTTATTACTTCTACCGCATCTTCCTCTTCCCTCTCTGAAAGACCCTTAATGAGGGCTCGTATTCCTCCGGCGATACTCTCCAGCTTCTCTTGTATCAGTTCTCTAACATTATCTGTGTACTTTATTAATTTTGCGGCTTCTCACTTTCTTTTGCGGAATATTATTCAGCTTTTGTTTCTCGAAATAATTCCTCTTTCCTTGTGACTATTTTTACGGAATATATTTTTCTAAAATTTCGTGTTCTGTGAAGATGTAACAAACACCCAAAGGTGTTTGTTACATCTTCACAGAACACGAGAATAACAACACGAGAATAACAACACGAGAATAACAACACATATACTGAGACTGGAATTTTCATCAAAATGTGGGAAATTCTTTCATCAAACAAGTGCCCTCAGGCGATGACAGTATTTTCGTTAAATTTCGATGCTTGATGAAATACTTTGCGTGGCACTGATTCCTTGGAACTAATCGAAGTAGGTGGCGCCATATATTGGAGTAAATGCCAGTTAAATACCACTTCAGTTCATTTTCATTAACCGAATGTAATTACATGCATATCAATTTTATGTTAATCAAGAACAACATACTAACTGTAACTTAAGTTTTAAGATTAAACACATTAGAAATAAATTTACCTTACCTCGGTGGGATTCAAACCGATGCCATTGAAAATTAGAATTTTGCTAGCCGCCACGTAACTCACTCGGCATGAGACACAAAGAGTTTTGTGTATATATATACCCTTTCGCATTGGTTTCATTGTGTATATTTTAATATGTATCCTCTTTCTGTTTATATATATATATATATATAAAATGAAAGTTGAATCATCAAGAGTCCTTCATGAGTTACTGTTCGTGATTTTAAATACAAATTAATCATCAGGAGTGTTTTGATGATTGACTGTTTATAATCTCGATGAAAATTCTATTCTCAGTGATGATATTTTACGTCGAATTGTTTATCACAAAACAATTATATTAAAATGCTTTTATACTTTACATATAATTTATCCTGTTAATAGTTTAACAATTTTAACACTTGTAACAGTTTTAAGTTTTAACAATACACACTCAGAAACCCTAAATAAGTTTTCATTACCTAACTCTTAACGATGTAAAGAAATTTTTTAATTTCCTATTTAATTTTACAAAATTATATACAGTATATATATATATATATATATATATATATATATAGAGAGAGAGAGAGAGAGAGAGAGAGAGAGAGAGTTTTAGACGGATGTAGGTGATGCAAGGCATCCGGCCTTCGAGATCGAAGGGGCCCCAAAAGTTTTATGGAAAGATATATTTTTCTGAAGATTTTTTCCCGAGCTGAACGCCTCACGGAAACTTGCCTGTGGCGAAATTTCAAACGATAAACTAAACATTATTTTTAGAATAAAAGAATAATAATGACAAAATTAACTTAAACAAAAGTAAATATTATGAAAATGCAAATAAATAAATGAATAAAAATATAAATAATAATAATAAAAAAATTCGGAAGCGAATCTTCATAAAGTTAAAATAAAAAAAACTTATCGTACAGTTTTCGGCAGAAATCTATCCATTTAATATAAACAAAAATCGTACGTCTGGCTAAAATTCACATCCAGAAAATTTGAAAATCAGAAATCAGAACCTGAATAATTCTGACAAACGAGATAAAGTATTAAACCATCTCAAGACGCTCTTCCGTTGCAATAGCAATCTAAAATATTAAAAATTAAATATTTATGTCTAAAAAAACTCTTTATATATTCAAAATATGAAACGATTTTTAACTTAAAATCTCTTTTTAACTTTCCTTATTATACAGGGGGATTCACTCGCTGGTTGCCCCAGAGTATCCTTAATATATCCCCTGGGGCAGGGGTGGGGAACCATTGGCACGCGTGCCAAACGTGGCACGCCAACGACTTTTTTCCGGCACGCGATTCCCCGGGCTCACCTTAACAAAATTAAATAAATAAATATCCAAATTCTTCGCTGAGTTTTATATTTTAACTTAATGTTTTCTGCTAAAAAATGGTAAAGATTAACTTCTGTTTAATATATTATGTAGGTAAAATAACATTTTATTTTCTCTGTAATTTTTATGTATTATTCATAAGGGATTAAGAATCAATAAAAGAAAATCTTTAATTTTATTTTCTTTTATTGTGCTTTAGTCAAGTAAAACGATTATGAGATTGGGCACTGTAATGTATTGGGAAAACTTGAAAAAACTTATGGCTGATTGATCTGATATATAAAAACAAAAAAAAATCAGAATTATTGTTTACTCTTTTGCTGATGTTAAAATTGCGTTTTTAAATTGTGTGGCTGTATATGGCAGCTATAATTACACTTAAAGGCTAATAAAAAATATCCACGCTATCAACAGGTTAGAACGACCTTCAAGTAAAAATTCCGTCACTAAATTTTACATTTATTCAATCTTACATGACTTACAATAATCACTCTTACAATATTCTTTGATTTTACCACTCCAGTGTAATTTTTGATTATTTGAAAAGGTTCTCCCAATACTTAAAAGGCACCAAATAATAATATGTTCCCCAAAATTTCGGTTGGCACGTGAGAAAATTTTGCATCAAAGATTTGACGATTTTGGCACGCTCACTTAAAAAGGTTGCCCACCCCTGCCCTGGGGCAACCAGAAAGTGAATCACCCTGTAGTTTTTCAACCCATTTCTTACCCCCATGCGAAAAAGGTTTCTAAACTACACTATATCAACGCTAGAAAAAGTGGGATTGGATGCAATAAATCTGACACCAGGTTTTTTTTCTAAGGAATTTTTAGAACTGCATATTTTATAAGCCACAGACATGAAAAATAACTTATCCTGCAGCTATCTCATCACTCCTGTTCACTCATCACTGCTATTTACTCATCACTCCTATTCACTTACATATGTGTTTTCAATAAAAAAAATATGTGAACATAAATTTTAACTTTTATTCTTTAGTTTCTAAGTACTTTATGGGCTAACATAGGGGCCTACTTCAAATTAAACTTTACAGCAGGTGGCAATATGTTTGTGAAATTCTTTTCATACGCACGGCGGCGACTATATGATACGTTATTGCTGGAATAATACTACATATCAACTGGAAAAAGCTGATTTAATTTTAATTTATGATAACTGCTCTATTTATGAGTTAGTAAAGCGTACAAAATACATCTTTGAACTGTATACATTTGCCTACAGAACTGCAAAAAAATTTTTTTAGAACTGCACGTCAAAAAAAAACAACCCTGTCTGATACCACGTACAATAACTCACAATTTTGTGATGTGCTTAAAAACAAATTTTGTAAGCGGAACTTTATTCCCAGTCGTTCAACTTTGACGGTAACTCGATTTTATGATATCAATTTAATTACAGTTCGTTCACGAAAGCTATAATTGATTTTTAAATACTGTAACATCTTAAGTGGTATTTTCATTTACCGACTTCCTATTTACATCGAAGCAGCTATCTCGTGTATCCACATATTGTATCTTAATGTTATCTAAACCTCTAAATTTTGGGGGTATATTGATAACTTTAAGGTGGTGCAGCATTTTACGATTTGATTTTATAAATTCTTCCGAGGGGTTGATCTGAAAGCTTTGAAACAATTTAATATTGAATTTTATCAGATCATCAATTACACCACCAGTCTAGTTAGCCCAGTTTTCTACCCCAACTCTGTCTTGTCGTCCCATTACGGGACCAAAGAAAGCAGAGGCACAATTCAGAAAATAAAAGCTGAGGAAGGAAACAAAAGGGGAAACTTACAAGGACGTGGCAAAGGGGGTTATTGGAACTTGGAACCTGGAAGTGAAGAGGGAATCCTTTCAGGTGTGAAAAACAGGAAGAACCAGAAAAGGCAGAACTAGAAAACCAGGCAGAACCAGATATCTGTAGTGTAGGTATTAATATTTCCAATATAGAAAATGAACAGACAGAAATAAAGAATGGGTCTACCCTTCATATTTCAAACTTTTCTGCAAAAAATTACTTCAGCGATCCTGCAAGGTGACAATACCCTTATACACATAATTTTATAACTACATTAGTAGATCATGGTCCTGAACAATACACTGAAGCAGATTATTCTCAGTCAGCATCAAAGGATGGGAGGAATCACCTTATCAAGGAGTGATTTGATAAACTTCCAAATGGGGAAATAGTATAGAGAAAATGGCTTCTATTATAGCAGACATAGCAGAACTAAGGGAACTTTGTTTTCCTTGCATTCTTTTTGCCAAAATAAAAAAAAACCTGAAACTTGCTATAATTAATCGAACAAGAGGTTTCTTTAACTGGAAACCCTAGAATTCCTGAACATGAAAATTCCAGGTAGCATCACGAGTCATTCACGGTATAGAAAGACTTTGAAGGACGTTTGGAGAAGGGTTGGACAATTGACGATGGTCTCCAGAAAGTTATTCAAGTTGAAAAGAGAAAGCGGAGCACGTGCTGAAAGTCATAGTGGACACCATCCTCTTCTGTGCTGTCCTTGACCAAACATTTGAGGTTGTAGCAATTACTGAATCCTGTTAAATACAGAGAGTAGAGATTTTCTTGGAGAATATCATGTTCCTGGTTGAGATATTTAACAATGACAGAATAGAAAGAAGGAATGGTGTTACGTTCAGTCACAATTAAAACCCGTAATTAAATTGAAGAAATTAACAATATAAATGAGACGTTCGTTGAAATTAAAGACAATCGTAAAAGAAATTAATTATAGGTTTAGTATATAGGCCTCCCTCTCAGACTGTCGATAATGATAATAGACTTCAGGAACTATTTTTTTATGTTAGTAGCAATATGATGCGATAATTATGGGAGACCTTAATTTATCTTGCAGGGATTCGGATGGTCCTTTACAGCCTAAGTCCAGTCGTCGACTGTACGAGGGTTTGCTCGAAAGTTCGCTTTTTCAAATGGTCAAGGAACCCCCTAGAGAACGCACTATTCTAGATTTGGTTTTAAGTACAGACTTAGATTTAGTTGACAATATCTCTGTAGGAGACTACTTCTCCACAAGTGATCATAAGCAAATAACATTTGAAATTAAAATTAATGTTCACAATCCAGAGCGTTTCGAATACGTTTTGAATTTCAAAAAAAGCTAAATTTCGTGACATGAAACTACAATTTCCGACCCGTAATTGGGATGAGGCACTTTCGCTTAATGATATTAGTGGCACATGGATTTCTTTTATTCATTCTTTTAAACGTTTAGAACCGAGTGATATCTCAAAAAAAGATTGGCGAAGTCTGTTAAACCCAAATGGTGGAATGCTGAAATTAAAAGCAGCTTAACGTTAAAAAGGAACGCGTATTTCAAATTTAAAAAAACAAATAATTTGTCTGATGAAAATGCTTACGAGGTGTTGAGAAGGCGAAGCCAAAAACTTATTAGAAAAAGTAAGCTCAACTATGAGCTACATATAGTGAACTACATTCAATCGAACCAGAAGGAATTTTATAATTATGTTAGGATTAAAAAAGTAGCTTCGCACACTATTGGTCCACTTATTGGTGAAAACAACGAACAAATTTACGATGATTTACAAATGATGGAAGTTTTAAATAAATTCTTTTCTTCCGTCTTTACTGACAAGAATATGAACAACTTTCCCGTTCGCGTAATTATGCTCAGTGATGGTCATCTAAAGCTTCGCGATTTTACCATTAGTGAAAGTGAAGTACTATCGGCCATAGGTAAAATTAATCCTAATAAAACTCACGGTCCAGATAAGCTCTATCCTAGAGTACTTAAAGAAATGAACTGCGCAATAGTATCTCCTCTTACATATGCGTATATTTAATAAACAGTCTGGAGAAGTTCCTTTCGACTGGAAACTTGCTAACATTACGCCAATATTTTAAAAAGAGGACAAATCGCTTGTAGAAAATTATTGTCCCATTAGTCTGACCTCAGTAGTTGGTGGTAAGCTTATGGAGACGATCGTTTGGGACAAAATAGTTAATCACTTAGAAATGAAGAATTTAATTAAACATTCTCAGCACGGCTTTCGACGTAACCGTTCGTTGTTTTACTAATACTCTGAAACTAATTTTTGTGCGAAACTTGGATACTCAATTCTGATACGGTCCTACTTAGTTTGGTGAAAGAGCGTTCATCTTCGGCCACGTGATTACATGTTACCACCTTTTTTATATAGAAAACACAGCTGATTGTGAACTTCAGTGAATACAGTGGCGGCCATATAGGATGTGCAATGCACAGGAGCCCACCACGAGCTCTGCGATACCCACCAAGCCCTCGTCATAAACACACTATACTTCGTATCTATAAATTAATCTATATTGGTGAAAAAAATATTCATTTGCTTACGTCATTTGTTCAAAAGCTTTATTTCAACGTACGGTAATTAAGATCCTCATTTTCGCCTGATTTGGAGAGGTTTTTAACCTTTGTATAAAAAGGTCGTATAACTACACAAAGGTGTTGTACAGAATTGTATAGAACTGTGGGCATGACAAAAAAAAAATTGGTGGGAGACCTAAACGCGTTTTAACAAAGATAAAGCTATTTAGCAAGCGCACATGTCCACAGGCCCATTACTATATTTATAGTTATAATTTTGGTTATATTTAGAGGATCTTTCTAACGATTTCCAAACCAATTATTGTCCTTTCGTTCACTGTTGTTCAAAGAGGAAATAAAAAAATATTATTTGTCTTTGATTTGGCAACTATATTTGTAATTAAACTTTTGCCAAGTTTCCATGATATCTCTATATAGCTTTTATGCTATTTCTTACTCCACCCGTTACCGTCGCAACGGCCGAAAGGTCATTTTCCAAACTCAAGCTGATCGAGACATAGCTTAGAAATACCATGATGCGAGATAGACTCTCAGGATTAGCTGTTCTCTCAATAGAAAATAAACAAAACGCGTAAAACGAACATTCCAAGAATTATTGGCGAGTTTGTTCGTCTTAAAACAGGAAGAAAAAATGTTAAACTTTAAATGTAGTTGTCAGTGAATTTTTTTTATATATTAATTGAATTTGTAAGCTTGTATTAGAAACGTGTCATGCGAGTTAAGATTATCTATCATATGATATATTTAAATTTTAAATGTATTTTCAAATAATGTATTTAGAATTTGATTACATTCTTTTTAGATGTAATTTTGTATTTTGTATTTAATTACAAATTAGGAGGAGATGTATTTAGTATTTATATACATTTGAAAGTATTTACTCCTATCTCAATGTTTGCTGTTTTGATGAGTGTTTTTGTTGTATGATGCGTGTTCACTTAATAAATGCTGTTACTTGCTTTCACTATCTATAGACCTCGACTTGAATCAATTTTTAGCCCCAGTCAGTAGGTGTATAATGAAACCGGTACCGGTATATAATCAAACTAGATTTATGTCGGGAAGGGAGCCCCCCAAAAAAATATGTCTCGCACAGGGTCCCACAACCAAGTATGGCCGCCACTGATTGAACGATATAAACCCAGATAAACAGCTCAAGTACATATTCCTCGAACCTGAGATACATTAAAATATAATTACACCCTCTTTGTAGACGCGTTCTTTCACTGAGGCACATCAACTGGGTCTTATTTCAACAAATGATGTTTTATAATAAAACAAAATAAGAACGAAAAGCAATCTTTATCTGGAACCAACACATTACATCCATGTAGGTTTGCAGAATGTTGGCAGTAACGTTTCTCACGCGGTTATCCGTAATTTACTCAGCCTTGAATTGAGTTAACCGTGATTTTCTAATTGTGACCATTGTGCAATTATCCGTAACACCGAATTAACCTTGATTTGGCGCGTTGTTTACATCCGCGGGAGAGTTGAGAGGTTACAATCTTCGGGAGCGAATGATCTTCACGTTTTGTGGTGAATACAGACTACTTAACTGTATATTATACTGTAATAGGCTAATACTGTGTGTGATGGCTGGCAGCGACGTCGGGTATACTGAGTTAACCGTGAAATAGATTATCCGTGACCATGGACAACTCCTCAGTCATGGATAACTGAGTGAGTACTGTAGTCCAATCGATCAGATGTAGCGTTGGAACATTGGAGAAAAATGATGTGCATCTGATATGATATTAAACATTAGAACAGGAGGCACTTCTGTTGCAGATAATGAGATGTAATGAACGATTTCTCCTGCTTCATAATTCCTGTTTCACCAAAATGTCAGTTCCGCATGGCCATTGAAGTTTTCCTCTCTCTCTCTCTCTCTCTTTCTCTGCTATCACTATTTTTCTGCTAGCTCTATTTTTTTCTTTCTTTCTCTTGGATAACTGGGTGCACGTGACGAGTGCAGGCATGGTGTGGAAGATCTGATTCCCGTCTTTCATTTCCTGTTTCAACCCCTTTCTCGTAGTAGCACTTCATCACTTTTCCGGCACTGGCTCACTAATCTTGTCTTAAACCCGAAATTAGAAGCATTTGTTAGCGCATAAAAGTATTATAGAATTTTCACTCGGATTCTCTCCTCTTTATTTCAAAATTTTCTTACATTTTTTAACCTTCTTTCTTAAACAGACCGCCTCGTAGGGACCAGCCGGTCTGTTGCTGTTTGGTGTCTTTTGTATTTCTTTGTATTCCTTTGTATATTATCACTTATAAACGTTACTAAACAAAAAATTGCAGTCCTTTTAAAAAAAAAAGAAATTTCATAGGGTTATTTTCTTATTTTCTGTTGTAAAAACTTAATGAATCTCAATGATTTTGCCTAAAAAGCTTTCCTTCCTCCTATAACTACATATTCAAATAAAAACACTGATTATGAAAAATCGAACATAGATACCAGTATTCTGTGAATCTACTCTATGGATGTGATGTTTCGCTTGAATTATTTAATGTTGTATACCTTATGTAAAGTATTATTTCTGAATAAAACTTTTGCCTGTTTTGTTTGTAGAATGAAAAGCGTAAATTTAAGGGAATTTGATACTTTGAAGACTGCTCCAAAATTCCTCAAAGCCACAAATCCTTCTCTTCATTTTGATACTTTGAAGACTACTCCAAAATTCCTCATAGCCACAAATCCTTCTTTTCATTTTGAGAAATTCAAGACAATTCACAGCATCGTTATCAGCAAGAGGAAATCACTGAAAGATGTGAAATCTGATAAGCAAAAATGGTAAAGAAATGAAACCTGCCGTAACCTAATACAGTATATTGCTTTTAATTGCAATCCAGAGCTATTATACAGTATATGTATATATATATATATATATATATATATTACCTCAGGCACTGTCTTACACCATCAGAAGTTTCACCATCGATAGAAATTTAATTTCATCAATTTCTTTAAACGAACATTTGTTAGTCTATATTTTATAATAATATCACTAGTTATTGGTTAGCAAAGAATACGTCCCTAACCTATTACCTATTATTATTATTATTATTATTATTATTATTATTATTACAAATATTTTTTTTAGAATATAACCATGTATACAGAGGGTTGACAAAAGTAAATAGACACTTTCTTTTTCCAATAGTTTATGATATGATAAAAAAAGGTCAACAAGTTCTGGCATTCATTGATGAATTTCGCCATTTTGTTCTTGAGAACAATTATCGTAGGGTCTATTTACTTTTGTTAACCCTCTGTACGTATATGCGACCGTGAAATCATAACACTTCAAGGTTATATATATATCGTCTCGACGAATAGACCCCCATTATTTCTCACGTTTGAAATAATTTACCATTTTTAAAATTTATATTTAATAGATCGTCGTAAAATTAAAATAAAAGTCTGTAGTCGCCATAATTTGACTGGTTTTGAACAGATATAATATCCTTATAATATCATTATAATGTCTTTATAATAACCTTCACTAATTGTTTTCGGATCATTAACAACTGTAATTAAACATTTTTAATAAAATAAATTTTACTTTGAGAGAGTTAATAATTACAACTAAAAATTTCAAAATAAAGAAAATTTTAAAAGTTGTCCATCGGAAGTATCCCGTTTTCTGTAACGTCCTCCGCCAATAAATTCATCTACAACATATTTAATACTGTGATTAGTACAGTTCACGACTTGTCATAATCAATTTCGAAGGGTCGAGCATTACACGGGGTAAAAAACATCTTTCATGACCTCTCATGACCTCCATACAATGTCTGTTGAAAATTTAAGAGTTAAATATTATTATATTCCCACTGATCCAGATGATTCTGGCGAATATAGGAAATGAGTCTTTTTTTGAGGTCATTTGGAGTCATTTTTTATGACGTCATAAATAGTCGTCTCCCGTTTTCTATGAAAATATGTCGATAACTAATTAAATCATTAACATTTTCTTTCATTTTATGGGTAACTAACTTTAATTTTATTTATTGATGTTTACAGACTAATTACTTGACCTTTCTTTAAACAGAAACGTATAAAACTATGGTATAATTTATATATGAATTGATCTAAAAGGTTTGCGAGCTTCGCCATTTTGGTTAGCCTTATAAGGCTAACCAACGAAACTATCACAACCTAACCTAACCAGTCGTTAGGTCAACTGTACGCTCTTGACGATTGGTCAGGTTAGGTCGTGATATTTTCGTTAGTTAGCCTTATAAAGCTAACTAAAGAAGGCTGAGGGCCCTGATCTTCAGGTAATCCACAATTTTTTTTTTAAATACATTTAAATTTAAAATGCGAAATTTAATTTTATATTGATATAATATTAATAATTTAAACAACATAAAATCTAATTTAAAATCTATCTTCTAAATTTTATCTATCTTTTAAAAATAAAATTTCTATTGAATAACCATCGATCTTTTCCAGGATCTTTTATTTTCCAAATGGACGACCCCACGGGATTTAGCTGAAATTTTTATTATACATATATCTTAACGTCCTGACAACAGAAATAATATTTTTTTTCCTTGAGAAATGAGCAGAAGGTAAAGTAAAATTAAAAAAAATAGAGAGAGAACTAGTTTGCCACGCGCATGACGGTTTCCATGGTAACAGACAAAAAATAGAATAAGAAATTCTTTATTTAACAAATATTTAACAAAGCAATTGTTTTACTGAATAAATAATAGTAATTTATTCAGGGAAATCGTTAATGTTTCTTAGTATTTTGTTAAATAAATCCTTTTTCTCCAGACGAACTCGCATAAACAGTCATTTTTGTTGTTGTTATCAATGTTCATTTGTTGCCTGCTCAGACCTAGTTTAGTCTGAATATTATTGTTGTAGTATGAGCATGTGATAATGCAATGCTGTGATCTATCGACTTGTGAGTTGTCGCCAGTCAATTGAACGCCCGGTTAGGTCAATTAAATGCTTGGTTAGGGCAACTGAATGCCCGGTTAGGTCAATTGAATGTCTAGTTAGGTCAACTGTACGCCCTTGACGATTGGTTAGGTTAAGTCATGATAGTTTCGTTTAACGAAAATAATCACGCCTTAACCTAACCAATCGTCAAGGGCATACAGTTGACCTAACCGGCCATTCAATTAACTGGGAGACGCACAGCAACCTCGTATCAGGGCGTCATGAGCTGTGTTAACTAGATAACGGTCATGCGCCATGCAAACTAGTTCTCTCTATTTGTTTTCATTTTACGTTACCTTCTGCTCATTTCTCAAGGAAAAAAAAAAAAATATTATTTCTGTTGTCAGGACATTAAGATATATGTATAATAAAAATTTCAGCTAAATCCTGTCGGGTCGTCCATTTGGAAAAGACTCAACACCATAATTCATTTGTTAAGAATATACGTTCGATCCAGCGTTCTTCGCTCGTTGATCCAAACCGCCGAAGAGAAAAACAGAACAAAGGTTTTTTTCTTCCCTTTCTCACGAAATTCTAAATATTCTCGAAAGTGTGCACGCTACGGATTTACTCTTGACACACACTGATCCGTTTTCCTCTTTGATAAACTGCAGGCGGTATGAGTGGAGTATTAAAGAAGGTCTTTACCCCTGGCATGGCTAAAAAAAAAAAAAAAAAAAAATTGTCCGGCTTAGCAAATCATGCATTTTCTTTTGTGTTTACTATTCTTTATGTATACATTGTTATAAAAGAGTTTAGGAAGTTGTTGTTTGTCTCATCCTTGGGCGGGAGAGAAATCTGAAAGTAATTGTTTAAAGTAATTTGGTATTATTGTTTCTCAGCCCCCCCCCCCTACTCTCATTCCCCCAATGTCCTGAGCTCTCGAGAACATCACTAGATTGTCTAGAACGCGCACTATTTGGAAACAGGTTTATTTTTATTAATGAACTAAATCATCACAGTAACAGTATATATATATATATAATATATATATATATATATATATATATATATACTGCGTCTAAAACACTTATCCCGCCCTTCTCGGTTCCATGGCACTAAGATTAGGTTAGCTTAAACTGGGTTTCGCTAATTACAGTAGTTTTTTAGACAAATAGATTTAAAAAGTCGGAACTTCACTTACGCGGAGATGTACACATAAGCTTGTCTGTGTGTGTGTGAGAGAGAGAGAGAGAGACTTGGCTTTGATACCAAAGTCAGTGGACACACCAATAACATTTTAAACTTTTGAAGTCGTTCAAAAGAGAAAAGTTTTAACACTGAGATGAAAAAAGAAAATTCAAGATTCCAACTTTTTGAGAAAAGTCCCTAAAAGCCATATACTGATGTAGCGTCGATACATTCCAGCTCATATATATATATATATATATATATATAATGAAACTAATCACGAAAGAAAAAGAAAAAACGAAATAGTGCCCAAGCGCTTTCGTCTAATGACAACTTGAGGAACACCAAACACCGAAAGGAACAACGAAAGCGGCTTCAGCACTATTTCGTGTTCTTTCTTTTTCCTTCGTGGTTATTTTCACTATAAATATTATTCAGAGAGAGAGAGAGAGAGAGAGAGAGAGAGAGAGAGAGAGAGAGAGAGAGAGACAGGGTGTCCCATAAAATCCGGTCTCATAGGAAAATTTATTTCAAATTAAATTTACAAAATTAATACTTTAGAACTAAAACAAATGAGTTACATTCCTCAGGAAAAGGCCTCCGCCTTTTCCTGAGAAGTGTAACTCGTTTCCATATTATCCACTGCCTGTTATTCTACCTGCAACAAAAAAAAAAAGGTCCCAAAACAAGTTATCAATTTGAACATTTGTTTTAGTTATGTCGGATTACTTCTGTAAATTTAATTTAAAATAAATTTTATGAGACCGGATTTATGGAACACCTTGTGTGTGTATATATATATATATATATATAAGGATTTATGGAACACCCTGTGTACATTATATATATACACATATATATACACAGGGTGCGGCATAAGTCGCTTTATCGAGAATAATGAAATCACCTTGTGAAGAATAATATACCAAGAAAAAATATTTTTATATTTGGGTGCACTGATTCGGCAACATTGATTCGGCAACACTGACTTGGCAATACTGACTCGGTAACACTGACTCGGTAACTGATTTTAGTACGCTGGGTGCAGTATTAAGTTGATTAGCTTGCGGTTTGGTACTGTTGAAATTGCAATTTGTGCAGTGGTAATTTTATTTTTTGTCCTTACATGAATAGAAAATTAGACACCAAACGACGCGTCCACGGCCAGAAACCTCCTCAGGACTTCGATCACATGAAGACTTTGATAAGCCAAGAGTTGAAAACGTTGAATAATAACAAAGAACTCTGTCGCGCTATATGTTGTTCAGTGGTTCAAAGCTGCAGCGTGTGGAGGAGGATGGAGGACACTTTCAACAATTTCTGTAATAAGTAATAAATATTATCCTTCAAAATGTGATTTCGTTATTCTCGGTAAAGCGACTTATGCCACACCCTGTGTATAATATATATATATATATAACCTTAGTTTTGCTTCCACCCGAATTGTTCATTCTGACGAGTCAAGCTTGTCACTCCACCCTAGACCTACAGTTTAACGTGGAATCCGAACCACGCCCCACCAGCATCCCAGCGTCTTAACCACTAGGCCACCCATTTATCTACCAACCACTTTCTTTATTGTGTGGAAGGATGAACAGCTGGGTTTTGCTGCGCGCCGACTGCCGTTACCGGGTCTCGAACCCGGGACCGATGGATTTGTAGTCAGCGACGCTAACCACTATACCACCGAGGCGCATATGTATATATATATATATATATATATATATATATATATATAGTATTCAAATGTTAAGCTTAAAAACAAATGTTTTGTATCATTTTTCTTTTTTAAAAAAATTAATATTGGATCATTTGAAGATCAGGAGCCCCCAGCCTTCGTTAGGTAGCCTTATAAGGCTAACTAACGAAAATATCACGACCTAACCTAACCAATCGTTAGGTCAATTGTACGCCCTTGACGATTGGTTAGGTTAAGTCGTGATATTTTCGTTAGTTAGCTTTATAAGGCTAACTAAAGAAGGCTGAGGGCCCTGATCTTCAGGTGATCCTTAATATTTTCTAAAAAATAATTTTAATACCGGCTTCGCATCCATTATCTAACAAACAATACAAGATTAACTGTCCTTCACAGTAGTATGGAGGGAAAAAAAACGTTCGTAATTTATATATTTAAAAGAGTATAAAACCACGAGCCTTTGAGCGATTGTCAATTTTTTTTTTAACTTAACGAAATTCTTTTATATAATTTTATTCTAACCAGCATCCGTAGGTCCAAAAATATAATTTTCGTTCGTTTGAATTTCACAGCTAATGTAGAACCTTTTTTTGTGTGTAATTTGGTTTTTATTTTTAATAATTTGACGTCAAACTTTCAGATTTAAAAAAAATGTATTCTATTTTTTATGTATATTATTTTTTTTTATTTATGTATTTATTTTTTTACTGAGTTTTGATTTAAAGAAAGTTACGTTGGACGAGTTCCTAATTAACTGATTAAATTAGGTTTGTGTCTGGTTTTGAGTTACGTCAAATTATCTTCAGTAATTAAATTTCGTTGTTGTTTTAATACAAATTGGCTTAAATATTTGTATAATTCATTCTTGATAGAGAGATCTAGAGAGAGAGAGAGAGAGAGAGAGAGAGAGAGAGAGAGTCTCCCAATTTGTGTATATTTTGTGTATACGAAATTATCCGACCGCACAATATTACTTTAACTTTTGATAAACATTAGCGAATACATGTGTGGGTGTGTATAAAGTGCTGGATTTTGTTGAAATCTCAGTTGTTAAACTTATTAAAAGAGATTTTGTCATAAATTTCAAACAACCTCTAAGAGGTTTTAAAATGTCTGTTAATACCCTCTTTTCGTACCCACAGATCAATTCGCTTGACGGCTGTTAGTGGTCTGAGCAGTGACGGGTGCTCGAGCTATCGAGGAAGTTTTTCCAACACCCGAACAACATTAACGGGGGTTCGACACTTCCAATGGGTACATCCCCGAATACTTCTCCGACCACCCTCCAAAATAACCATAGCAACACCGAAAGCAAAGCTTTGACCATCAAAGCCAAAGAAAGTCAAGTTCAACTGACCAAAAGTAGAAAAAGATTCTTTAGAAAAAAGTATCATAATATTCCTTTGATCAAGATCGAAGACACTTCGATATAGTGGTTAACAAAACTGTTATATATATATACAGTCTGTCCGACACTTTGTGCGCGTCCTCGTTAACAAAAGAATTAATTTATCAATCTCAAATCGTTAGACCAAAAACCGGAGTAGTAAATGGATGAAGAAGCTTTAGAAGTGTGATAGTAAATAAACAATAAAACAATTGTATACAAGTGCCAAATAGGTTTTGATTCCGCTCGAATTGTCATTCTGACGAAGGTTAAGCTTATCACTCCACCTTAGGGAATAATATTATTTTCAAAACAACTTTTTCCTTCCCCCAAAGTTTTAAAGAGGAATAAAGTCACAATGAACGCAAACGGACAAAAAAACTTTTATCTTCCTCTGTGATGGATTAATTCTATCGTGATTTCAATGATTTCAACGGACAAATTTTCGACTTTGGTTGTCGGTTTTATAAAGACTATCAGTTTTAGTTTGAACGTCGAGTTTAACTCGTTTTTATCGTCGATTTTACTTACGGTTGCCAACTTCACTTCTAAATCTCGACTCTGGCTCAAGTTGAAGATAAAGAAACGCGTACACAGAGGGTTGGCAAAAATAAATACACACACTCAGTTTTTTCCCATAGTTTTTTTTAAAATTTGGTAATAAAAGTCAATAAATAATAAAAATAAATTTATTGAATAACTATATTTAAAATGATGTTGTTTTCCTCTTTTGCATTATGTAAAGCTGACACACGTTCTGTCATTCCACTGTAAACGTTGTATCGATGTTGTATATGTTTGCAGAAAGTATCTAACTCTAGAAATAATTAAGGGGGAAATCAAATAAGTCAGAAACAGATTTAAGTGTATTTCAGAATGTTTTTAAACATATTAAAGTGTTTTTAAAAGTTCATATATATATATATATATATATATATATATATATATATATAATATATATATAGAGTCTGAGTCTGTTTAAATATATACGTACTTAAATCTTTAACCTTTACTTCAAATGTATATAATAAATATATAATGCCTATAAACTAAAA
Organism: Bathynomus jamesi; assembly: GCA_023014485.1. Classification (NCBI taxonomy): domain Eukaryota; kingdom Metazoa; phylum Arthropoda; class Malacostraca; order Isopoda; family Cirolanidae; genus Bathynomus; species Bathynomus jamesi. The sequence continues at coordinate 318,747 of JAJOZX010004732.1, forward strand.
AACAATAACTTCAACTGTTAAAAAAACCATTTCTCCTACATTCGAACTCTTGACCACAATTAAGAATTCATAATTTATCTGTTTGCCACGCACTGCACCGCGTAAAGAACCGATATTAGTTTTTCTAGTGGGGATACTCGAATTTCTTCCCTTCTGTGTAAAAATACGCCATTTTTCTCAAGGTTTATAATGAAATTCTTTAATGAGATGATATTTGAAATTTACACAAGAGCAAAAAGCATTTTAAGTTTCAAAAATTTTCATTAAAAATTTCGCGAATGTAAATATCGTATTTAGAAACAGTCCGGCAAAATTATGGCGAAGCGTTTTTCTGAAAATAAATAGGAATTCTCACTTTTATAACTATTTACTAAGGCATTTAATTCTTATATATATATATATATATATATATATTAGTATTTACTAATTTTATTTCAGGGTGAACAGCCGCACTCCCACTCATAAAAAAAACAAAAAAAACAGGGCATTTGTCCGCTAATTTGTTATAATAATCCACTTTATGAGTACATGCTATGTAGGCCACAGTCAAATTACAATCTACGTTAGCCTTTTCCACTGGCAACGTTCTATTCTACTTGAAACATATGATTAATAATAATTAATTATAAACCAACCCTTTTTGAAGCACGAGAGAGATAATAACCTGAAAAATGTAATTAATAATCAAGTGAAAAACTAAAATACTTATCCATCAAGCTAAAAAAAAAATCAAGATGGCTGCCAAAAGCCAATTTGAGCCCTGCTCATAAACGGAAGGAAAGAGCTTTAAAATCTCGTTAGAGAAAGTGTATTTTTTCTTCTTTGCGAGTCGGCGAGGGGTGGGGGGAGTTGGGTAAAGAGGGGGTACGGGGTGAATCGGAAGCGCTGGCTGGTGAGGAAGAAATTACTACTTATAAAACGAATTTTTTTTCCTCTTTCTTTTTTGGGTAATTTAAAGTTCTCTCGGAGTTTTTTTTTTTTTTTTGAAGGTTTTCATCTTCCTGTTTTTTTCGGAGGGAGAAAAAACAGTAGGCTGAAAACTAAAAGTTGCAATTCAAATCATTTTAAAATTTTGACAGCAAATTTACAGAATATAACAACTGCCTTGTATTTTTCAGATACAATAATAATAATAGTATTAATAACAAAAATAATAATAAAAAATGTAGGCACAGGTGTTGGAAGCAGTGATGCCACTCAAAATTAAAAAAAAAACCCAAGACTCACTTGTAAAAAATCCCAAGAAATCCCAAGATATATATATATGTCTTGTGGCTGATCCCAAGATTTGCTATATTAGTTTAAAGAAATCCCAATACCCCAAGGTATCGCTGAAAATGCCAAGATCTTGGGATAAATCCCAAGGAGTGGCATCTGAGCATAATAAAAGACTAATATACAATCTTTTTGAGGCATCGAATATTGTGTAAAATGTAAAAAAAAAAAAAAAATCAATAAACGTTTTTCTTTCCTTTATATTTATTTTCCTTCAAAACAATATACGCATAAGCACCGTGACCAGGTTATCTTTGTCTCTTATAAGGACCCCAAACAGTAAATGAAATTACTTACACGATTTGGCACTGATGATGTGGGCACTAGAATGCCCTGAATTACTCAACTCCTATTTAAGCCGCTTGTTAAGTGTAACTGTATTCACCTTTAAACAGGGTGAGCGAAAAGTCCCTGTGCACCTGCAAGAAGTGTATAGTGAACCTGTACCTGCACTGTGTTGGAAGTGGACAGGTGCACAGGGACTTTTCGTTCACCCTGTACTTTTCTCCCTTGAATTTTAAATTAATTAACAGAAGCGCTTTAGTGATTTGCTCTATTATTGATGCTATTTTTATCACAAACTCTTTAAATAATCAATTTACAGTCATACTTATCAAGTTATCACACTTAAAAACAAAAGAGTGTCCATGAATTTAAAGTGAGTTTGTTATAAACATAATTCGGGTCTATATGGTAAACTCACTGATTTGAGTTCATTAAATCTATTTTTTTTGGCGTAATTTTTTCATGCAATGAGTTTACAGATACACCATTGAGTTTATTTTAGCTCTAATCTCAATGATTATATATATATATATATATATATATAATATATATATATATATATATATGATACACACAGACCGTGCATGGAACAAGGAACTCTTCTGGGATAATTAAATCCACTATAGTCTGAATTAGTAATGGTAAATGACAAATACCATAGTTTTTTTTTCATGATGCTAGCCCGACGTGGGCAACGGGTCTCTGTGTGTATCATAAAAAACCTCAGGGGACCATTCTGAGTTCATTCCCATCTTGAAACGGACATGTTATGTGCCTTGAAAAGTGGACGCTCAATTCTGCCAGTTGAGGTTTAAGTTTTTGTTTTTGGCTAAAAATATAATAGTTACCCCTTTTTCTTTGATGTATTCAATCTGACGTGAAGGCAGCGAGTCTTTTGCTTATATTGAGGTTCTAAATGTAGCAGGGCTAGGCTGCTTTAAACCCTAGATCCATGTCCCAAAGCTGGATCCTGTCTGCTTTGCAGATAGCTGGTGAGGGAAGCTATATTTATGGGACCTCTTTGCTAGTGACTCGTTGCCCACGTCGGGCTAGCATCATGAAAAAGAAAAACTATGGTATTTGTTATTTACCATTACTTATTCGGACTATAGTGGATTTAATTATCCCAGAAGAGTTTTGTTCCATGCACGGTCTGTGTGCGTATCATAAAAAACCTCATGGGACCATTCTGAGTTCATTCCCATATATATATATATATATATATATATATATATATATATATATATAAAGCCATGAAATTGGAAGTTTTGCACTGCAATTTTATTTATAAAAATAAAAGTACAAAATAGTAGTATGGACGTTAAGATTTAGGATTTACTTTTTCTCATACTACTTATAATATAAAAACATTTCATATATAGGTAGTTACGATTTAGTAGCATAAATATTATGACTAATTATTTATTATATAAAACAAACAAACTTTGTAGTTATGGTTATACAATATATAAAGATCATTAATTATGATCATGGTTACGTATAAGATAACATAATATTTATGGTTATGTAATTTTTAGGACACACAAACGAACTCGTAGTTGATACGAGAAATGAATTATGTTAAGAGTATGTATGCATTAAATCTTGGTCAATGTAATAGTTATAAAAAGTTCGGTACTTAGAGTTAATAGTGAATACAACAATTAGACAACAAAAAGTAAAGACAACTAATAGATAAGTAACACGGTACTTAATCCCTAAAATGCAGTAGTACGATTTAAGTATTCCTCAATTAAGATTGATTTCATCTCGTTTTAAAACGCACTTACGTTAGAAATATTTTGAAGATCAAATGAGTGAATCTCATGATGAGTTATAAAATATTTATGAGTTACAAGAATGAGTTACAAAATATTTATGAGTTACAAAAATGAGTTACAAAATATTCGAAGTTAATAACTTTGTTCATACATTTATAAATAATAAATAAAATATGCCAATTTGATTATGGCTTTGATTTTTAATGATTTTAACTCCTTAAAGAGTGCACTTCTATGATCAAAACGACCGGCATCAGATAATATCCTTCTTGCTTGTTATTCAGTAATAAAGTTACTGTCTAGTGCATTATCAGCGGTATTTCCTCATGCAAGATTGCAGTACATCATATAAGGAAGAGCAAAAGTATGATACATACAGAGTTAATAAAACCTGCTTAGGAACTATAAATCTAAGTTTAAACATTATGGCAACACTCCTACAAATCGTTATAGCGATGAAATTGATGTGGTTATCCACTGCAAGTTCTTTTTTTATCTAACATGACGCAGGTTCGTTACATTACATTCTTTGGCAACGACTTCTCCAACATTCAGGTTTTCAAGATGTAGACTTTCTTTTGTTATAAAAAATCATAAGTTTGTTTTACTTGACTTTAGAAAGGGTTTCTTTGAGGTCAGCCAATTCGCAACTTTAGTAAATTCTGTTTTCAATCATTTTTAATATCTTATTTTAATGTTTCTCCGTTTCTACTGACCAAACAATGTTCCAGTGAGCTACAACTACACTTTCTCCAGAGACATCTGGCCTTAGTTTTTCTTTCAATGTTCTACATAACTTGAAAACCATACTGTGTGTTAACGAACTTATTGCCAGAGTAGGAATAATGGGAATGTTAAGGGAGTACTACAGTATATACAAGTTCAACAAGTTCAGGAGACAAGTTCAGTAATTTCTTTATCTACAGAGGGTTGACAAAAGTAAGTGAACACCTTCGGTTTTTCCATAGTTTTTGACTCGATAACAAAATATATAATATATAATATAAAATATAAATACATAAATATAATATATATACACTTCTGAATACACGAAAGACCTTGGAATCATTTTCTTTTTCCTTGTGGATTTGCATCATTCATCATTTCACATGTTTAATTGTGAAATTCATCCCATATATATATATATATATATATATATATATATAACCTTACCTTACAACCTTACAAAGGTTCCACGTGATGATTTCTCATTTCGCGAAGGTCAAGCGTGTCGCCCCTCCTCTCGAGTTGGCCTGGTGAAGTAGTGAGTTGGATTCTTGCACTCTCCACCTCACATAGCCAGGTACACCCGGCTCATCGGGGATTGTTCTGAGCCAGGCGTCAAGTCTTCTTTTGAAGATTTCCACTGCAACTCCCTTCGTGTTTCTTAGGTCTTTGGGCAGCTGATTAAATAGTTTTGGTCCTCTCACTACAAAACTATTTTCTTTCAGGGTTAAGGATGTTCCCTGTCTCGCCTTCAATTTGGGAATACAACACAGTCTACCGTTTCTACCTTCCACCGTTGTTTGGGGAGTTATGGGATTCAGAGTAAGATTAGGGACTAGTTTCTCCATTATTTTCCAAGTGTAAATAATGGTGTATCTCTCTCTTCTCCTTTCCAGTGAATATAGGTCTAGTTCTCGTAACCTTTCCCAGTAATTTAGTTATTTGCACCCATTGATCTTGGCTGTGAAACTTCTTTGAATCCTCTCCAGCTGTCTAATGTCTTTTTTTATATGGGGATGTTAGGACCGAGCAGTATTCCAGTTTGGGTATTATCAGGGTTTTCAGTAGAGGGATCATTACATTCCTATCCCTTCGTTTAAAAGTTCTCAATATCTGACCCGTTATTCTCTTTGCTCTGTTTACTGCTATCTTATTTTGTGTTTCAAATTTCGCATCATCTGTCATTACAACCCCTAAATCTTTTGCTCTGGAATTTCTCTGGACTTCCTGTCCATTTGGGGTATAATATTCCATGGACTTTAGGTCTTCTCTTTTCCGTACCGTAATAGCTGAAATTTCTCGGTGTTAAACTTCATATTGTTGTCTTCCGTCCACTTGTAAATTTTGTGTATGTCGGTTTGTAGAGATCCTATGTCTTCTGGTTTTCGTATTTTTCTACTGATCTTTGTGTCATCCGCAAAGGATGTTACTTTGCTCTCTCTGGTAACGTCCTCATCTATGTCAGTTAGATGATTATGAAGAATAGTGGAGCTAATACCGTTCCTTGTGGTACTGAGCTGAGGACCTCTGATTCTGATGAAGAGACTCCTTGTACTGTAACGACTTGCCTCCGCTCACTAAGGAAATTATATATCCATTTCCCTACTTTTCCTGTTATTCCCATATATATATATATATATATATATATATATATATATATATCAGTGATGTAGGTCTCGAGATCGGTCTCGAGACCGATCTCGAGACCCAATTTGCAGATCTCGATCTCGATCTCGGTCTCCGCTATTTAGATCTCGGTCTCGATCTCGGTCTCGACAGACGCGGTCTCGGTTTTTCTCCCCGAGACCTTTCGAGACCTCTCGAGACCGTAATGAAAAATACATGTTATTGGCATACTCATGATGGTGGCTTGGTTAAACAGACACAATTCAGAATGTTTATGAAAGTTTGTAAAAGTAAGGGACTCTAGGTATTCACTAATCAGTCACCCTGTTTTGAGTGGATGTGCTAAAAATCGAGTTTTTCCTTACAAATTTGTATGCGCCTCTCGCAATCCTTTAATTTTTTTTCCGTTCGTTTATTGTATTTGTATATATATATATATATATATATATATATATATATATATATATATATGAATAGAAACGACATAAGTATTAAGGAACGTCTCTGCACACGAGGAGGAGAGATAACGAATAAATGAAAAATGAGGCGAACCGCCCGGGAATCGAACCCAGGGCCTTCCAATTGCCGGTTGGACGCGCTACCATTATGCTACGGACCTCGATCAATCACAAATCGAAATTCTCCCACATAGGGCAGAAACCAATGCCCTGAGAGGGCACCCTCGCAAATCGTGAATATGCGCATATAACTGCAATGACCACGCAGTATATAAATGAATAGAAACGACATAAGTATTAAGGAACGTCTCTGCACACGAGGAGGAGAGATAACGAATAAATGAAAAATGAGGCGAACCGCCCGGGAAGGCCCTGGGTTCGATTCCCGGGCGGTTCGCCTCATTTTTCATTTATTCGTTATCTCTCCTCCTCGTGTGCAGAGACGTTCCTTAATACTTATGTCGTTTCTATTCATTTATATACTGCGTGGTCATTATATGCATATATATATATATATATATATATATATATATATATATATATATATATATATATATATATTATTTAGACCTTATGCTAATTGCCATGCCTCTGTTTATAGTACCGATATGTCAATTTTTTTCATAGAAATGGTGTTGGAAAAATGCTATACAGGAAACTCAAGCACGGAGAATGAGCAGATACAGAGAGACAGCGCTCATTCTCACAGCGGCGATGACGAAATAAAACAGAGTCAAACCAAAGTTCCGAGACTAATAGCAAAATATCAAAGCTATCAGTCCAAGCAGAAGAACGTTGAAACTGGGAAGATTTTGAACCGCAGGGAACAGTTGCGGCGGTACCTCTTAGAGATCGATGAATTTCATATTTTAGAATTTAGACAACTGCTCTCCAATAAAGTTTTGGCACCAGAAAAGGGATAAATTCCCATCACTGGCCAATATTGCCATCACTGTTTTAACAGTGCTTGCCTCTAGTGCTCCAATTGAGCGTGTATTTAGCCATGGAGGCATAATAATGAGGCCCCACAGAAGTCGAACTTCAGCAGATCTTCTGAGCACCTATCATGCTTTAAATAAATGCACAAGTCAAATTGGGTAGTGGGTACGTTCATTAAACCTTCTGTAACAGATATAAAAGAAGTAAATAAATAAAAAGTACGTGTATATATATATTCATTTGTTAATTTATAGGCTACACTTTTTGCATTCAACACACTACATCTGAGAAAGTAGTTATTAGTTTATTAATATACTTAACATAGTCTAATTTCCATAGTAGTGTAAAACAAATTGAAAGGGCATGAGCTTGGTCTCGATCTCGGTCTCGAATTTTAAGGGTCTCGATCTCGGAAGGTAGATCTCGATCTCGAACCTTTGATCTCGGTCTCGATCTTGGTCTCACAGGATCAGGTCTCGGTCTCGGTCTCAGTCTCGGACTTGGTGGTCTCGACTACATCACTGATATATATATATATATATATATATATATATAAAACAAAACAGAAAACATGCATTTTAGTTTTAAGAAAAAAATGACCTAAAACTCCGATTCTCTATATAACTGCACTGGATACTGTATTATTATTAAAAAAAAACCACAGATACGTGCCTGATATAGGAACATATTTGTGGAATAGGATGAAATATTAGAAAATCATTTGAAAGTTTCATATTTACAGTATTTATAAAGATTGTCAAAATCACGAATTTTAACTTCAGTCTATGTATGTACAGAGGTTGACAAGAGTAAATAAACACTACACTGATTGTCCTTATGGCAAAGCTCAGCAATGAAATACCAGAACGTGCGTCAGCTTTACGCATTGCAAAGGGGAAAGCAAAACGTTCTAAATGTACTGATTCAATAAATCTGTTATTATTTATTGACTATCAAATCAAAAACTATAGGGGGGGGGGGGGAGGAAGCCTCGAAGGTGTCTATTTATTTTGTCAACCCTCTGAATGAAATTTTGGCGAAGTATTCTCCCCATAATAACTGACGATGTTGAACAAATTATTACATTTACATTTGAATGAAAAATACAAAAACAATATAAATATTTTCAATTTACATTTGTTTCGTTTGTAAAATGTAAACATTTTCAGTCTTCATCTTCATGCTTTACAAATGTTACTAATAATAATAATACTAATAATTCTAAAAACGTTTTGCTAACGGTATACTATATTCAAATAAAAAATAATAATAATAAAAAAAAAAAACCTAGCGACATTCGGCATCTGTTTTTCCAGTTGTGCACATTCTTACAATGGATTATAAAAGATAAATTTCAAACAATATCTGGCAACTACCATGGAAAGAGGAGTTGCCACTTCGTAGTTTAATTAATATGAATATTCAATTCTCATTTCGTTTAAACTGTATTTTTTATCAGTTCTATTCTTTGACCAAAAGTGGGTTGGTACCTGTTTAGCCGTAATGACGAAGCTACAGACTTTAAATTCGTGAAACAAAGGATTATAAATACAAAATAAAAATGTTACAGTTACAGTGTTACAAATGTTAAATTTACAGTTTATGTGTATATATATATATATATGTTGTATAAATAGTTCCTATAACTAAGTGATAATAATTATTAAATATATATATATATATATATTTACTCGTTTAAAATGCTTCAGACTCTCATTATTATTAAGAAATGTAAGTCGAATGTGTGTATATATATATATATATATATATATATATATATATAAATATATATATATATATATATATATATGTATCAATATGTATGTATGAATAAATTATTGTTATTCACTAATGAACAGTTGTAACATGATGTTGTGTTGTGTGTGGCAGGAAAAAGGTGTTTGTATGTGTGTTGGGAAAGAGAAATAGTTAAAAGGTGGTAAAAAGAAGTAGATACCCTGTACTTGGGTATTTCATCTGAACCTTGAAACCAGCAGTCAACCCAATGACCTTTCGCCCTACAATTTTGAAACTTAAAAATGTAAAAAATTTACAATATGGAGAATGCATGATATAGAAAACACAATACACACACACACACACACACACACACCAGTGTGTATATATATATATATAAAGTCCAATTTCACAATTATTTAAGTTAAAACAAAGACAAAAATTTGTTAACATTTATTTACGTTATCAATAAAGGTCATTAAACATTTAATTAATTACTGAAAGAAAAATTAACATTCAATAAATGACACTTTCTTTTGCCTAAAGATAGAAATTAGTTTTACGTTACGCGACATTCAAAACCAATCGAAAGCTAACGCTTTTAACTAATAATTAATCTAATTTTTATTATAATAATAATATAGTCAATCTGTTACATAAACTTTATATATATATATATATATATATATATATATATATATATATACTGTATAGGCCTATATCATTATTATGAAAGTATGATAAAGGCAGAATAAAGGTAGTCCTCCTTAATATAACCGTAATATAATGGACGAGTCAACGAGAATCGTCTCTTGGAGTGACCCTGTTGAGCGCAGCAAGCTTCCAAGTGACGAGCATCCCTTATTACAAATGTAGTATTAACGGCAATTGTTGGCCCGTGGTTATGATAACGGTGTTCCGCATGGTGGGGAGGGGAACCAAGGAAACGTACGTCCAACCCTAATAAGATTCATACAGGGGGGGGGGGGGGGTCAGTTTATAAGCAAGGGTAATTAGATTAATTACTAATTATAAATTAATTGGGATTGAGTTTCTACAGTGACAAACAGAAATGCTCCTACCTGGATTCGAATCCGGAATCCTCCTGACTTTCATACAAAACCCACGTGTGATCATGCGTGTTATTCCATATAAGGAGGTTGACAAAAGTAAATAGACACCATGATGATTGTCCTGAAGGAGAAATGGCAAAGATCATTAATGGAATGTTAGAACGTGTTTCAGTTTCACATAATGGAAAAGGGGTAAGCAGCACGATTCCAAAAATATTGATTCACTAAATCTGTTATTATTTACCGACTTTTAATATGAAATACAAGACTACGGACTAAATTTAAGGTGTCTATTTTTGTCACCCATCTATATATATATATATATATGTATGTATGTATGTATGTATGTGTGTCGGGGGGCTACGTCGTGGTCAATCGTAACACCGCTTCCCTTCGATCACCGAAGTAAGCGACATTGGGTCTGGGTTGTAGGTGGAAGGAGGACCGTCCTCTTCTTCCGAATTATTTAGCGACCCGGGTTCGCATCCCACGTAAAGTTGTTGTTGGTATCCCTGTCACATGACCTGAGAGAGAGAGAGAGAGAGAGAGAGAGAGAGAGAGAGAGAGAGAGAGAGAGAGAGAGAGAGAGAGAGAGAGAGAGAGAGAGAGAGAGAGAGAGAGAGTTTATACAAACCCAGCTTAAATCCCATTGTTTTGAACAGCATCGGTCATTGTTTACGGAAGAAAGCCGCTGCAAAATGGAAGCAAACTCTAGATTGGCACAGGTCAGAAGAAGTTTCAACCGTTGTGACGACAGCATAGCCCCTTCCCGCTGCAGACAAGGGCAAAGAAGGTAGGGCCTATTGTAGCTGCAAGTCCTCTATTAACCCTTTGACGACGGATGGTACTTTAAAGTCCCATTAGAAACAATAATATAAACTGTATTACAATGCCCGTAATACAATAAATACAATACATGTTTCTGCATGTTTATAAAAGTGTCAGTTAGTTGTCGGGAAAGGGACCCAAAATGTGTATCATTTCAGTGACAAGTTACTAAAATATTTAGTTTTTAATAATAAAAACTATAATTTTTGGTGACAGAGTAACCCCATATGCTGTGGGAGTCGTCCTTAAAGGATTAAGCAGGAACCCCCATTATACTGACGCATTTTATTGCGTTCTGATCCATAGTCGTTGCCTTGGCAGTAAATTATACAAATATTAATTATAAATTGGGAGCAAGTGTAGTTTACGTCCCCCTGACGCAAAATGGGACACAAACTACACTAGGTCAAAGTTGGGGGACGTAAACTACACTAGGATCTTTAGAAGACATTTTTTAAATGAATCCATCAAATAAAACGTTAAAACTAACGAAAATATTACGACTTAACCTAACCAATCGTCAATATATATATATATATATATATATATATATATATATATATATATATATATATATATGCGCATCAGTGGTGTAGTGGTTAGCATCGCTGACTACGAATCCACCGTGCCCGGGTTTGATTCCCGATGACGGCAGTTGGCGCGCATCAAACCCAGCTGCTCATCCTTCTATACAATAAAAGCTAGTTGGTGGATAAATAGGTACCCTGGGTAGCCCAGTAGTTAAGACACTGGCTGCTGATCGGGACGTCGTAAGACCGAGTCCGGGTTAGGATTTTGTAATTTCTGACCACCCGTGGTGGGTCGTGGTTCGGATTCCACATTAAGCAGTAAGTTCTGTCTTGTGACTGTAGCTGTTATTATAGAGGCTAAATGCCCGCACTAAACAAGAAGTACGTTCGCAGTTTATAATAAATAGCTTTTTCCGACTCTAAAATTATTAAAAGAAAATGAATTCGGGTTTTAATTTTTAAAAATTGTTGGACAATGCTTTTAAAGTGAATTAATCCTGAATTTTAATACGGAGGTAAAATTAAATTTCAAATAAAAGAGAATTGGTAACCTTTTGTGGAATGTCCGCGCATGCGCGTTTTAAAACTAACCCATCGATAACGACTTTTCAAAGGTTTACAGTCGGATATGATATCGAAATCGGATGTGTGAATATTTGTTCGGAATTGGGATCGAAATATTCGCAATTTTTGTCGGAAATGGATAGATTTTAATCGGAAATAAAGTTTGTTCCGAACCGGAACTGCAAGCAATTGCAAAAGGATTGCCTAGTTCTGTAATATATATATATAGGGTGTCCACAAAGTTCTGTTCCGGTTTTAAAATTTTATTACAACAAAATCACAAGAGAGAATACTGTAGTTTTTTTAAATTTTGTTGCTTAACTAATGAAGAGTTGTTTCTTGATTGACAGGTTGTAATCTGAATGTGAAGTTGCTATTAATAGAATCTTGAACGCAAATGGCGACTACACAGGAGAAAGTTCAATGTGTAATCTGGTTTGTAAAGCTTGGACTATTTGCGCTTTATAAATTATACGTGTAAAGATGCACTCTCTTTCTGTACAACTCTGTGTACCGTTGATCTTGGAGGGTTTGGAGGAGAATCCTTGCCATATTGACGGCGGTAATTTCGTTGAACAGTTGTCACTGATTTCGACTCCGCAAACCGCAAGTTGTCATTTTCGTTCGAGCTTCTGTCAATAGCAACTTGACACTCAGATTACAACCTGTAAATCAAGAAAAAAAAACTTCATTAGTTAAGCAACAAAATGCAAAAAAAATGCATATTTTATCTCTTGTGGGTTTGTTTTATTTATAATAAAATTTTAAGACCGGAACGGGGCTTTATGGACACCCTGTATATATATATATATGTATATAATATATATATATATGTATATATATATATATATATATTAGGGTGGTTCTTATATGTATAGGAAAAATTAAATATATAAACTTTGGGGGGGGGGGTTGTCTCACCCCGCATTTTCTTCCTATTAATATAAAACGTGTACCAAAGAAGTTTTATTAAAATCAATTAATATTTAAAGGTGCCGCATAAGCAGCCATTCCTACTAGGTCAAATCTACTATGCTTTCAGTCCTAAAATGAAATATATTCTTTAGTTCAAATTCAATTTCTAATTAATCATTTTGCCAATGTCTATTTTAGTTTATGCTGTTCATTAACTGCTGTTATTTGTCCTTAGAGTGGAACGCTAATAAAAAATTCATATATTTATGTTTCAATCCTATATACTATTGAGCTAAAATGTGTCTGTGTGTCTGTCCGCTTTCTTCGGAACCGTGCACAGACTAAACGGCGCGTCGGAAAATTCCGCAACCACCACCAACTGATAGCCCATGAGCTGCCGATATGCTCTGTCAAGTTTCCCGGTCCTAGGTCACTCCGCGGCCGAGCACGAGCTATTTAATGTCTATTACGAGTGAATGTAGGTACTTCAAAAACGAAAATGACGAGAGCAAAAATAAATAATAAACAGATTGGTAGTCCCGATAATAGTTTGGTAGTCCCGATAATACGTAAGTACCAATATACAATATATACCAGGGGTGCTCAGACTTCGGAGACCTTAGGGCAAAATTTGCTAACTATTATCTTTGGCGGGCACAAACACCAAAATTTCCCCTAATTTATGAACTAAAAATAATGATTATGATTAGCTTTAAAATGCCTTTCAACATTATATTTTTGGCAACAGCTAGAGTAGATTGGCATATTAAGCATATACATTTAGAATTTATGTTTGAGAAAAAGTAAATATCTTCCCATTCACTTTGAAAATTATACGTCCTTATAGTCTTATCACTGGTTCGTGTCGCCATTATGAAGCCCTGTCAATAAAAATAAAATTAAATAATGTAATTTTTAAAAAAAAATTTTTGCGATCTAGCCACTAATATCAGAGGCTGAACTTTTACCACTTGAAACTTCAAAATCGGACACGCTGCCGGTCGAAATAATGCTAAACTTTTAATACTAAATGTGAAAACGTCAAATTACGTAAAAAACGACTTAAAAATAGACAAATTTCAAATTCGCATCCACACACAAGATGACACGAACGGGTGAACGGTCGACATGATGCTAAACTTTTAATACTAAATGTGAAAACGTCAAATTACGTAATAACGACTAAAAAATAGACACATTTCATGTTCGCATCCACACACAAGGTCACGCGGACAGGTCAAACGCGGAACTAAATATCGATCCGCCCACTCATCTTTATAAAATCAATAAAAATTCGAAAAGACACAGAAAGCCTAGCGAGTCGTTTCTAAAATGCCTTCTGATTGGTTGTATTTTCACGAAACACCCAATCAGCCAACTCGATTCATTATATCCGTTGAAATAGAATCGTCGCTTTAAGCGACACAGAAATTGGCGGAGCAAAGCAATGGTTTCAGACATGTTTTAAACATGTATGTGAGCGCTCTGCTCGCATGTAAAAATTCATTTCTAGTAATTTTTATATTGCCAGTTAAGATTTCATTTAGGCCGGCTATTCCAAAATAAACCAGCGGGCACATTCAAATCCATGGCGGGCACACGTGTGCCCGCGGGCACGGGTGTGAGCACCCCTGAATTATATACAATATACAATATACATATACAGCTAGCTGTGACATATACTGCTACATATACTGCTACCTGCCCGGAGGGCGATAGCTTGTAATTAACTCAACTCGAGTCCTTGTGAGATTTTGCACATTTTGTCTCTTTGTCAAATGGAATATATTGAGGGGGGTAGGGGGTGAGACGGTGAAATTTGCAATTCGAAAAATAAGAACCACCCTAATATATATATATATATATATAATAATATATATATATATATATATAATTCAATCAGTTGCTCGTACAATGCATTCCCTCCCCATTTCCCCATTTGTAAATACGCCCATTACCCACACATAATTCATTTACGAAGCATTTTAGGATAATCTCATCAACGTATCCAATTTACCCAATTAGTCAACAATTTATTCAACCATTTTATTTTACAAAACGTCGTCATCTATATAAATAATAATAAAAATATTAATGAAACGGAATGGTTGAATAAATTCATGAATAAGTAATTGAGTACAGATATGAAAATATACGAAAATCAATATCATCTTAAATATATATATATATATATATATATATATATATATATATATATATTGCGTATATATATTGTCTGTCAGTCCTCGCATAAAATTATTCCATTCTTTCATCAAAATGGATTAATTTCCCCTCTTCAATATCATCTATTATATATATATATATATATATATATATATATATATATATATATATATTGTCTGTCAGTCCTTGCATAAAATTATTCCATTCTTTCATCAAAATGGATTAATTTCCCCTCTTAAAGTGGTTATTTTTTAAATTATTAAATATAATCGAAGTTGTTATAACATTCAAAAACATCCACCATCAGAAATTCATAATTGGTTGAAGTTATATTTTTTATTAGAGTTGACTGTAACTGTTGACTTTAATTAACGTAAATTCGTATATATTATAAATTCGCCTTTATTATTAAATAATAAATATTAAATAGTTCATAATTGAAGTGTAATAATACTTATGCCATATTTACTATTAATAGTACAGTAAATTTGTACTATTTTATATTTACTCTTTAACGGTACACTGAATCTACCGTTAAGATATTATATATTTTAACGGTATGAAGAATTAGTACATGTACATATTTCATTCATTATTCATTCAATGCGTCTTCATTTATTCATTATTACGTACATTATTTTACATCATTTTAATTAATATTAAAATACCGGGGTTCCACTTAAAACCGGCCCGCCGGAGTACTCCAGCGCGCCGGTTTTAAGTGGAACACCCGGTATTTAAATTTGTCCTTCAAAAATTTACACACACAAATTCCGACTCGTTGCCAACGAGTGATTCAATGAATAAATAAAGCATTTTAAACATTGAAAAATTGCCAAAGTACAGCGTGGTGTGTCAGGTCGACCCCAGAAATATGGAAATTGGCGGAATTACTATGACAAACTTCAAATACTAAATACCAAATGCAAATTTTGTCAATTTCTATATTTCCATATTTCTAGGGTCGACCTGAAACCCCCTATATATTTTCCAAATTTGACCCCTTAGCAGAAACCTCCAAAACTTCGTTCCACGAAAAGTCTCTTTGACTCCTACTTCATATATATAATTTAGTGATGTAGCGGATGTCATTTTTTTCACATCCGCGGATGCGGATGCGGATGAGGATGTTTGATTTCAACATCCGCGGATGCGGATGCGGATGCGGATGTCTACATCTTCGTTATTTTTTAGGATATATTCGAGATTTGTTATGTTTAACGTATATAATAAGTTATTATATAGAGAGCGCTGTAGCTATAATGTAGTATAATTGATTAATTGTACAATAATTGCTGTACTTTTCTCTGAACATATAAAATAATATCAAGCATCTAACTAATATAGAAATCAATTAGTGAATTCGTCTGCAAATAAATTCGTTATATTTGTTGAGTTTCAGCCACAATTAGAAACCATAATTGTGTTACCAGGATGCGGGACGTGAACCCAACTCAAATGCACCCCACCGACCTCTTTCCCCAACCTCCACCTTATAGAAAGAGATCTTTAATTAGCTTGATAACTATTTATATTAAGTTAAAGTTTTATTAGGCATATTTATAAATGAGTAATTAAAATAAAGTAAACTAAGATGTTCATCGTTTAATGTTCAAACTTAATTATAGGAAGGTTATGCTTAAGGAACATTAATTTTTCTGCCTTTTCTGCTGCCAGTCTGTTTCTCTTTCATCATATATTAATCCAGCACTGCTAAATAATCTCTCGCTTGGTACGTTTGTTGGAGGACAGGCTAAATGTTTCCTTGCAAGTTTACTCAAGTATGGATAGATATTCTGCGTATTTTTCCACCAACTAATAGGATTGTCACACGCAGCCAGGCGTTTTTCTTGGTGATAGCTCTCGATCATTTTTACTACATCTTTTGACATCGCGTAGGTCTCGTCATTGCTGCTTGACTCAAGAAACTGAGAGACAGATTCTGTGATAGATTTGCTTGTTGAAGGTGTTGGTTCTGTCACTGAAACTTTTATTCTTTTGGTGGGTGGTGAAGCGACAGATTCAAGAGATTGAAGCTCTTCAACTGCTTTGCCAAGTGATGATTTAACTCGTTCTAATGTACTAGGTGAAATAACTTAGCTTTGTAACGTGGATCTAAGTAGGTTGCAAGAGAGTAACTTCATACAAGAACAGCCTCTCGTCTCGTCGCTTGCATCACTTTTGCGCACAATGAACTAGTTCTATTAATATAGTAGAATTTGATAATTTCCGCTTATTAATGACATTTTATCTCAACGGTCCACATCCGCACGACATCCGCAGTCCAAAGTGCGGATGCGGATGCGGATGTGAGAAAATGTGCGGATGTTCGCGGATGCGGATGTGACCTACATCACTAATATATATATATATATATATATAATATATATATATATATATATATATAATAGGACTAGAATAACGGGTGTAAGTTGACAAGTAGAAGGTTTGAGAGAGCAGTTGCCAAAACCTTTTTTACGCATAGAATAGTAAATAGGTGGAATAGTTTGCCGGTAGAAGTAATTAGTAGCACGTCTATAACATGTTTAAAAATCGATTAGACGCATATGTTGATAGATTGGGTATAGTTTAAGGTAGTAAAATTAAGGCTTTGTGGTTCGGAACCCACGTAAAATTGTAGGTCCCCTCCGCCACCACGGAGGACATGTACAATACACAATTACGAACACAGTTAGGTAGACCAGCCATGAGTGGACCCTAGGGTCTTTGTTGGTCTGAAACATTATAACATATATATGCTACAACTGAGAATGGTTCTCTGAGAAACTTTCATGATACACACAGACCGTGCATGGAACAAGGAACTCTTCTTGGAAAATTAAATCCACTATAGTCCGAATAAGTAATGGTAAATGACAAACACTATAGTTTTTCTTTTTCATGATGGAAAAATTAGCTTTACAATCTCATTAGCATTTTAATTTCATTTAAATTCATTAATTTTAACTCATTACCATTCTACGGTAATTTAACTCACTCCCAATACCGATCATAGAAATATAAAGTGTTTAATTAGCTCTCATCAGGAACCAAAAAGGAGGTCAAAACATTGAAAGAAATTATATTATTCGTTAAAGTCCCTAAATATCAAATATCAAATGTTTAATTCACGTCATTGTTTCATTACAGCCTTTTTATATCACCATTTTGTAAGATTTTAGGTCTGGGGTCATATTGACCCCAGGATCCCAACAACGTAAGTAAATTGAAGTTTCCTGACGAGGGTTAATATGTATAAATTCTGGTAATAATTGAGTTTTGTACTTAATCTCGTATTAAAATTGTAATTAATTGTGTTCACAGTATTTTATTTGTAATAATAACTGTATACAATGTACTTAATACAAATATGTACTTAAAATAAGTATAACTTATCGACATTTAGGCTTATCCAAAACTGTAAAAATTTTAAGATTCCTCATAGCTTGCAAAATTCCTTATCTGGAGGCTATACCCACATTTCACCCCCTGTATTGTCTCGTTCATTTAGTTCGTTTTTATTTTGAACTTGTAACTTGAGTTATCTGAAACTTGGTAACTTACGTCTTATCGTTAATTATCTTAATTGTTAATTAACTTCAAGACTGAAAGAAAATTCGCCCAAAACATATTGAGTCCCATCATTTTGTATTGCTTTACTTAATAATTGGTTTCACATAACTCGGACAACTTCGGCTCAGGCCCGACCATTCTTCGCGACACACACACACACATATATATATATACACAGAGGCATGCAAGAAGTAAATAGACACCCTTAATTTTATGTTAAAATGTATGCATCCAAATTTTTTTGCCATTATTATGACTAATATTCGTTTCCTACATTTCTATCCTTGAAGAAGGACTTATGCCAATATTCTCAAGTGGTCAAATTGAAAAAGACAGCTGCCTGTTCATGGAAGATGGAGCCCCATGCCACACTGCAAAAAAGACGAAAGAATGGGAGGAGCGAAATGGTATCAAACGACTTCATTGGCCGAGTCGGTCCCCTGACATGAACCCCATAGAACACGTGTGGGCAATACTAGACAAGACTTTACGTAAAAAGCCCAAAAAACCAGCAACACGATCAGAATTGTTGAATCTTTTACGCCAAATTGTTACAGCAAAATCTGGGCTGTCTATTTACTTCTTACATGACTCTGTATATACCCCCTGAGGAACACAAATGGTGTTGCAGTGGACATCTTCAAAAGAGGATTAGACGCCTGGCTCAGAACAATCCCCGATGAGCAGGCGTACCTGGCTATGTGAGGTGGAGAACACAAGAAACCAACTCACTACTTCACCAGGCCAACTCGAGAGGAGGGGCGATAAGCTTGACCTTCGTGAAATGAGAACTCATCGTGCAGAACCTTTGAAAGGTTGAAAGGAAAGGTGTATATATATATATATATATAAAACCCAACCTTTAGATTTATGCTCACCCAAAGAGTGAAAAAAGAAGTGAATTAGTGGCCATTATTTATGTTTCAAACATGTTCTAAATCTGTCTTGTAGAAAAAGCGTTTGAGCACGATTCGAAGGACCATTATTTGGTCATGCAAATGTAAGGTAAATTGAAAATTAACGAGGCTGTAAATATTACAGTATTTGCAGTATTTAAATAAAGGTTGAATTTAAAATCAAATTAATTTATTTTGAAATTACGGTTGAAATTACGCTCATTATATATTTATCCGACCCAAATTATATATACTGACATATATGTTTCATTAAAGACAAAGACATAATTAGCATTAATGAGTTTCTTTTTGACTTTTTCTAATCTTCGAACCCATGTTCTTTGTTCTTCAGAAAGATGGAAAAGCAGTTTGCCAATTGTCATTTTCACTTTATTTTCATAAGTGATACACGTGAGCTTTCGCCCTGCTTAGGGCATCATCAGACTAAAATAGTCAAATTTAAATCTAAAATCCTAAAAATGTCAAAAATTTCAAATTTCAAAAAATCCTAAAAATTTCAAAATTTCAAAAATTTCAAAATTCCAAAAATCCTAAAAATTTCAAAAATTTCAACATTTCAAAAATTCTAAAAAATTTTAAACTTAAAATCTGAAAAGGTTCAAAATCCAATTTAAGAAAGTTAAAACCCACAAATCCAAAAAAAAAAAAATTCTCAAATTTTTGAATACACAAGTATAATTTACACAAAAGAGACTATATGTGAAATGGAGGAGACAACTTCGCATTCCGAATGCTGGGACAAGATTGGTAGATGTAAAACGGGGTACGTGAGATCAACAACTTGGGGCAACTTTTGGGGGCTTCTTTGCTAGTGACCCATTTCCCACGTTGGCAGGGCCGGATTAAGACCTTTAGAGGCCCTAAGCACTTAAAAGATTTTGGTGCCCCATATATGTAATTCAAAATATAAACAAAAATAAACCATAAAATAAAATTTTATTTTTTGAAATGAAACAAAACTTACAGTAAGATGGAAAATAATGTTTATTTTTGTATACTTCCACTTCATTTATATTTGAAAAGTTTTCTCCTACTTTTTTTAATTGCAAAGTCTTTGATCAGATCCTCAAAACTAATCTTACGTAACACATCTGCTTCTATACTTAGTAGAGATAAGGCATCCAGCCTGCCTTGTTGCATAGTTGTTCTGTTGGTATTTTTAATATATTTCAACTGAGAAAATGAACGCTCAGCTGAGCAATTTGTGACCATTAATGTTAAAAATATACGAAAGGCAATTTCTACATTTGGGAAGGCACACTCAATATTGTCTTCTACAATTATTTTATAAAGTTCAGCATGACTGAATCTTGTTTTACATTTACTATAGCACACGAAAATATTTAATCTATATGTATTTTTAATATGGCGCTCAAAGATTTGATATAAACAAAATAATAACGCAAAGCGTAAAGTGTGTGATTACAACGAAATATATTTATTCTCTCAAAAGGGTTGTTGTTCACTACAAATTCAAACAATGAAAAAAAATAAATACTATATATGAATATATATAATTCAGTTTTCAACAGCTTATAGGCTATAAGCCGCGATTATAATAGTATAATAAATCCATGGTAAATCCGACAATGGAAAATTTCTGTGGTGCCCCCTTCCCTTGATGCCCTAAGCACGGGCTTATTTTGCTTAATGGTTAATCCGGCCCTGCACGTTGGGCTTCCATCATAAAAAAGAAATAATTTTCCTTTACATTTAATATTAAACTTAGATTTTCTACTTTAAAACCCTCTTAAAGTTCACAACATGAGAGTAGATTGTAGATTAGAGTGTAGTAGATTATCTTAAATTTAAGTTAAGGAAAATGAAGCCATAATGTATTTTACGTGAAGCACCAACTTTTGCGTTTCTCACCTCACCGGTGTTTATCTCGTTTAATCTCTACTTCCACAGAATAATTGAATCAACCCTAATGAAGCCCCTGCCCAATTTTATTCAATCACCTGGGTTTTATCCTTTTCACAATATTTTCAGAGGCATCATACCCACATCCAATCGTCAAATCTTGAGCAAATCTCCATGACAACATCTATTCCATTGCTTGTCATTGTACAGGGTGTCCAAAATGTCTTGTCATCCCAGTAAAATACTGGCTGATTTTTGTTTTTCTTTCACACCCATTTAAAATGTGTGATAGCAGCAACTACACGATTGAACAACGCATATTGGCTAGTACCTGGATCCATGAGCGACCACGTAATGGCAAAACCATTGAAAATATTCATGCAGACTTCGAGGACCGATTCAATCATACAGTTCCTCCAAAAAGGACTCTGTTGAGATGGAAAAAGATACTGTTCACAACAGGAACTGTAAAAGATACGAGTAAACCAAGAACTGGCAGGCCATCTACCAAGTAACAACAGTTGTTCATGGGTCTGAACGAAAAACGAAAATCAGTTAGTATTTAACTAGAGTGACAAGACATTGTGGACAACCTCTGTACTTTTCAACTTAGAGATTAATTACATTTTTGTACTTTTAATTGATTATAGCTTTATTTTTACAATTATTATTATTTAATAATAAAATTTTATATACTTTTATTTCCAAACGAAATGCATCTAACGTTTATTTAATTAATTGTGTATACTCTATCTTACCTGATTCTTTTTTCCCGTCCTTCTTCCTAATCTTTGATCCTCACTTTAGGTCACATCCTATCTTGTAGATGGACAGTCTTTTTCATCGCTTTTTACTCTTATCTGATAAAGATTTTAAACTAGGTGGAGGCTTAGCTTTTAAGCTCCTAAAAAATCCACTACTTATTGTGGATTTAGTCCCATAATTCGGGAGAAATGTGTGAAAATAAAAAAAAAAAACACCCAAATTTACCTTTCGCCATTTTACTCGAAATTGCTTGTGACGTCATTAATTAATGTCATCCGAAATTATTTATATATATATTAATATATAATATATATATATAACCTTAGTTAAAAAAATTGGTATTTGCTTTTTTCGAATTGTTCATTCTAGCGAAGGCTAACCTTGTTACCCCACCTTAGACCTACAACTTGATGTGAAATCTTAGCTACGACCCACCAGGAATAGGACTCGATTTCATGACCTTGCGATCAGTAGCCCAGTGTTTTAACCAATATATATATATATATATATATATATGTATACTGTACAATATACACACACTCTCTCTCTCTCTCTCTCTCTCTCTCTCTCCTCTCTCTCTCTCTCTCTCTCTCTCTCAGGTTGAGAGAAACTCCATAATTAATAGTGACAGCTTAAGAGCAAATAAATTGGGCCTTTATCGTGTGTCTTTACAAACTCAAATCTTGTTTCCAGCTAAAAAGTCTCTCTCCAACCTTCTCAATGGGTTCTGTACGAATAAAATCACCGTTTAGGTCAGCAACAATGGAACGTTAGTTTTGACTCGAGGTGTTTCACCTTTCGTTCAATGAGATTCAATGACGTGCATATTATTAGCAGACAATTTTATCATTCTATCGTAGCCAAGATATTTTTGGTTTTATGAGCATTTTTTACTGAGCTTAGTTCGCTTGCTGAGAGATTTTAATTGTAGCGTTTTTGGGATCCACAATTTGTCTTCTTTAAATTATATATTTTTTTTATTTTTACAAAAGAAAAAAATATTCTATAAAATTTGGATAATTTACATTTGTTGAAATTATGTAATCTAAGTCAGTGCTTCTTAAAGTGGTGAATGGTTCCCCCAAGGGTGAATAAAAATTTTGTTAGGGTGAATGGAATCTTAAGGGTGAATGAAAGGTGAATGAAGTAATAAGGGTGAATGAGCTAAACTACTGTAGACTGAATTATTATAATTTTTGCTCAGGTTTGAAACTGTAACTGCCTGACCTGGTAAATATAGACTAGTTGGCAGCTGTGAAGACTTTCTTATTGCCAGTGATAGTGAGTTATTAAATTTTATCTAATTATAAATAGAACTGGTAATTTGTGATAGTGTTAAGTTATGTTATGCTGTTAATAATCAGAAATATAGCGACTGTTGGGTTGGATTACTTGAATTTCCTGAATACAAATCAGTTACATTGAAGGCCTTTGAAGTACTAGTGATAATGTCAACTACTTTTATGTGTGAACAAGGATTTTCGACTTTGGTAGAATTGAAAACCAAAAACCGAAATTCTCTTCGAGATGTTGATTCTGTGATGCGGGGTGCTGTGGAAAAGGAAATTGAGCCTCGATTTCGGAAGCTTGTCACAGGAATGCACGAACATCCCAGTCATTGATGTTGCAAACCCGTTTAAAAATATGCAGTGGTATGTGTGATGATTGCCAATAATTAGCTTTGTTTTCATTTTTCCATTAATCATTCATTTTTCTGTTTTATTAATATAAGTATACAAAAAACGGATTTTTTTGTTAATAAGAATGCTAGTCACTAATTTTTTTTCGGTTTTGTTCAGGTGGTAAAATAAACGATATATTTTTAGTAATTAACTATTATTCCTTTCCGAACGAAGTGTTGACATGATCCATATTTAATTATATACATATATAGAGAGAGGAAAATGGAACATAAGCAAATTCTAAGGTGAAGTCGTGGGTGAATGAAATTTTGTAACAATGACTCAAGGGTGAATGACATTGAAAAAGTTTAAGAAGCACTGATCTAGGCTACTAGGCCACAAATCAAAACCTTGATAGCAGTGGCGGTTCCTCATATGGGCAATATGGGCAGCCGCACAGGGCGGCATTTGTGGAGGGGCGGCATGAGCGCCTGCAAAAAAAATAAAAATAAGAATAAATAAATAAAGAAATAAATAAAAATAAAAAATAAAATAAAATAAATAATAAAAGATCAATAAATATATTTTATTAATAAAAAACCATCTATTGCATTTTCCATAAACCTTCCCATAAAAGACCTAAACAATGCAAAATGCTTCCAGATTAATATTATTGGGAATAAAGGCCCATACTTCTCCTATGAAGCATCTGATGAGCCCTTGATTGATGCTTTGAAGAAGCTGGAGGTGACATTTTTCAATGCAGTGGTTGATGCTGCAACATCAGCCATTCAGGAAAGATTTTCCACGTTGGAAATTGTGGGAGAGAAGTTTGGAGTGCTGACACATTTCCAAATCTCACATTTGAGGAGCTGACAGAACAATGTGTGAACCTTAGTACTACACTACACTTTAAGGGACAATCTGACTTGGATGGCAGAGAGCTTGCACAGGAGCTGAAGAACTTGCCTGACTTGCCATCAAAGACCATATCCTTGCTTGAA
Organism: Bathynomus jamesi; assembly: GCA_023014485.1. Lineage (NCBI taxonomy): Eukaryota > Metazoa > Arthropoda > Malacostraca > Isopoda > Cirolanidae > Bathynomus > Bathynomus jamesi. The sequence continues at coordinate 343,412 of JAJOZX010004732.1, forward strand.
CTGCTGACATTTATCCATGAAAGGGAGCTCTCTGAAATATATCCAAATTTGTGGACTGCTCTCAGAATTGGTCTTACTCTTCCAGTCACTGTTGCTGCAGCAGAGAGGAGCTTTTCAAAGCTGAAGCTCATCAAATCCTACCTGAGGTCAACTATGTCACAGGAACGCCTTACCGGTCTGGCCATCATCAGTATAAATCATACAATTGCTGAGCAGATTCATATGATGATTTAATTCATGACTTTGCATCAAGGAAGGTAAGAAGAGTCAGGCTTTAGATGGCAGTTGTGCTGTGGTGCAATTTATTTTGTTTCTTGTTCAAAGTGTAGCATAAAATTACCCTCTCTTAAGTGTCTTATTCTATTTATGTGATAGAGCATTTGTACAATTTAGAAATTTGATTCTCTAGTTTATTTATGGCAGTTGTGCAATTTAATTTGTATTTTTCCTGTTCATAGTATCATAATTACATTCTCTTAAGTGAGTTATTCTATTTACGTGATGAAGGATTTGTAAAATTCAGAAATTTGAGTCTTTGTTTTGGTTCTGAAGTTCCAACAATTAGTCCAATAAAAAGTTATTTTGTGAAAGAGTTATGTCTGTCCTTTATTTTGGGGGGATTCGAATGTGTGTGTGTTGGCGAACAGGGGGGGGCGCTGAAGGTGAGGTTCGCCCAGGGCGTCATGTAAGCTAGGACCGCCACTGCTTGATAGAGTAAAAGGTAAACAGTAAACTGTAGCATCTGAAATGCAATACAACTTTTAGGTTTATGCTGATAAAACAAGTTTAATCAGTAATGTTTTGTTCAACAACAACAAATAATATTAACTATTAAATAATAGCAAATAGCAAATATTAAATAATAGCAAATACAGTATATTTTTGTACCATGTATTAAACACTTGAGAGAATGCTGAGAGATTTCTCAGAAACACTAATTATAAAATAGCCTTTAGTTTCCCAGAGACAGTTAGCAACCACATAATCAAAAACAAAAACGGTATGAATGATAATTGTCTTGTAATACCCATGGTAAAAAGTATATGAGACAAACAAGTAAACAAGTAGAAGTAATTTGAGAAAACAAATGGAAGAGCACAAGAAAGAGGTCAGTTTTGCTCACAAATCCAATGCAGTTCTAGCCGACATGATTGATACATGTAGGTGAAAGACTTGTCTTTCATCTGTGTGTCGTTTCCTCTTAGGCTAAGAAAGCGTTCTGCATAGATTGTCCTACATAGGGCTGGGTACAGATGACGTGTAGCTAGACGGAAGCCATTGTTCTCTGAGACTACTAAAAGGAAACGATATGAGTTGTCCAGTGTCCATGAAGATGAAGGACGAGTCTGATCAGTGTTGGCATTCTTTTGTCCTCTTAGATTAATGATCTTTCCATCAGTTTGCCTCAGCACGACGGATCTGGGTATGGAGAATCTGTGGCGATATGTTCGATCCCAAATTGGTGCAACCCAATGTGAAATCCGGCGGTTGTGCTGTTATGCTGAGTGTTATGGTGTGGGCAGGTATTTGGCTGTCTGGAAAAACTGATCCTGTTCGTTGAGGAACGTCTTAATTCACAAGATTACATATCCATCTTAGATAAGAACCCCCTGCCTTTGTTTCAAAATGGAAACTTCACCTGGAGGACATCGTGTTTCAAGAGGACGATGCTAAGTGTCCATTCCTTTTTTTAGGAGGGTGTTCATTTTATTTTGCCAGGGCGCTGTATATATTTTAGACTTTAAATGAAAATAATTAACCTAATTAACTTAGCACAACCTAACCGGGTGTAATGTAACTTAACCTAATCTAACCAAACCAAACCGAACCTAATCTAATTCAAACTAATTTAAAAGGAATTAAATAGACCTTATGTAATTTGACTTCGTTCCGATCCATCATGTCAAATACCCTGCCTATAGCATGTTAATTAACCAAAATAGAGCGTTCTTTTTAGGATACTACAGTGTGTATATATATACACTCGTATGTATATTATATATATATATATATATATTATATATATATAATTATATATATATATATATATATGTCGGTTCGAGTGAAGGCGTATACTTTTTATTCTATTTTAAAATAAACTACTTATTTATGCAAAGACATGAAGTGTTTCGAGCGTCATGTTCTTTTTATGCCAATTTTAACTTGTTTGCAAATAAGGGGATGAGAGAGAGAATCTACGCCATTGCAATTACAGTAGTTTGTATCAATTTTTAAGCCTGTTAGTCAGATTGATTTACTCTTTTTAGTTGTTTCCATTCTATAATTTTGTTAATTTTAGAACAGAAACCTCCAATCCCCCCCCCCCCCCTCTCTCTCTCCTCTTAGAGGAAAGTAATTCCTGCGCACGAATAACAACCACCTAGAAATTGGAACGCCTAGACCACTGGGTGCTCATTTTTTTACATTTCCACTTCTTATCAACCCCGCTGCGAGCTGGTGTTATACAAGTTCATCTCTCAAAAGAATTCATAAACAGAAATACCAGACAAGGAAGAAAAACTAGTGGAAAAGGACCAAAAGACATTTTGATGGATGGGGAATGTTAACCTTACCCATCCTTAAAAACAGCTCCTAAACAAAAAGCGAAAACTTGTCAAGGAAGGGATGTCAAACGCCATCCTTTCCTTCGGGGTCCGCGAGATGAAACCTTCGTATAGACGTCCCTCTCCCAACCCCTAAAGTTTACTCAAATTTTGTAAAATTTAGTAAATCGAGAAGTTTGCGGGTCACCAGCTGATTTAGAGTCAATTTTACGAGTTACTTTAATGCCTTAATTTAATATTTTTTACAAAATTTAGCGAGTTAATATTAAATTTTATTAAATTTTATTAAATTTCATATGGGTAGTTCAGTAAAGTAGTTCAGTAAAGTAGTTCAGTTTACTGAACTAAAGCGAAAATAAAATTGCAAAGTGAATTGCTAAATACGTTTGGAATCTGTTTCTAAGAACGGAGAACTGTTGCAACTCTGAACGAATCCATCTGGTCCCACTCATAGAAATGGAGTTCGATTGGGGACAATAAAAGAAGGGGGGAGGGGGACTGGTATTGGATACAGCCGGATTTTTTATCTACCACCTTTCTACCAAACTCTTAAGTACTATTCATGTTACTTCTCTTACTACCCCATTCTTCGATATGATTTTGTTTAGGTACGCTCAAGAATAGGTCTGTTTGCTGCAGGTGCTGGAAGGCTATGGCAATTTGTGCAGTTTCGAGAGCAGTCCAAACAGTGTATCTGGAACTGGGTTATACACACACACACACACAATCCGACCATTTAATTTCCAAGTCCATTATATTTCTCATGACATATTTATTCGTCTTTTCCCTCACCAGATGCGAGGAACCAAACCTCAGAGATCGTCCCACGATAGAAGAGGAGGAAAGGAGAGAGAGAGAAAGAGAGAGAAGACGGCAAATAAGAAACAGAATGATAGTAGAAGAAGAAGAAGAAGAAAGAGTTCAATCGGATAGAAAGAAGAAGAAAAAATCAGCGAAGTCTAAAGTTCGTCGATGGTCGAAGTGTTTTTGTGGCATTTTGATTGTATTGGGATTGATATTTGTGGTAAGACGTCGTTCTTAAATGGTCCAATAAGTAACTATTTACAAGTTTTCAGAATAACTAATTTTACTTTTACTAACAATTCTTTTTAGAAAAAAATCTACCAAAAATTTAGACACGAGTATATGCTACATGGTGGCATACTACTGCGTGTCAGAGTTAAAAAGCGCCACGTCTACAGTATGTGTATGTCTATATCGACTTGGCGCTTTTTTACCCTGACAAGCAGACTATTATTTAAGTTAACTTCAGATAATTTTCATTATTAACAGAATGAAATTTTAAGTATATAGGAGTAATAAGGTGTACAACCAGCTTCAATTAATCCATCGTATAAAATTAATTATTTTAAAAATAGAAGTTAATCATCTTTGCTACATAATATTTAATATAAATATCGTTTGTTGTTGAGCAAAACCACAAATACAAAACATTATCTTCCTTTGGAAGTAAAAAATTAGTATGTGTCAAGTAAGTGGATACGAAAAGATGAGAAATATTGACAGTTCATTTAAAACTTCAATATGAAAATGTATATCATTCATAGTATGTAATTTATTAAGTCTTCTTAAGTTCACTCCGCGCAGGTCGTTTTGAGATACACTATAATGCTGTTTTCTTATTGGTCAACTGCGGCGTGCGTCAACCAATCACCGACATCCCGTAGAACGCGTCCGAAACGCCGCTGGAAACTATATTTTTTGGGTGGGCAAGGGCAATTGCATTACATTGTACATGGTGAAAAAAAAAGGCGGTTATCATAAATTACGCATAACCCCCCAAACGTAATAGTAATTAATCCTTCGTTATAACTAGTTAAAATGGCGGCTTCCGAATTAGACTTAAAAAAGAAAACTTCTTCGCTTTTTTTCATCCTTTCAAATCCTTTCACTTTGGTTTCCTTTGAAATCTTTGTCTCCTTTCAATGTCAGTGACTTTTATTTGTTTCAGTTTCTTCAGTTATCCGCTTTACCCGAAGAGGAATGTACCTCAACTTTTTTAATTACATACAACGAGGGACCGATTACTTTTAACACTTTACGACGGTTCTTTTTAGACATTCTAGTGTGTTTTGTATGGTTTCACACTGTTAATGTATGATATTTCCTTACAATTTTCTCGCTAAAACGAATTTCAGTGTGGGAATACATCGCTAATAAACATATCATTAATATTAACAGGATTTACAAATCCATTCATACTCCAAAAGTATGACATTTTGACAGGGTGATATCACCCTTCCATATATATATATATATATATATATATATATATATATATATATATATCCCCGCAAGGGGGTTCTAAGCTCGTGCTCTTGAGTGCTCTTTGTGCTCGTTTGTATGTGCTTGTTCCTGGAGGTTTCACGTGCGCCCTCCCGGCCCTAGCACCCAAGGATGATGGGGCTCGACCTTGCAGTCCTTGTCATCCTTGGTCTTTTTCCACTTCAACTGTCCTCTCCACCTTTTCTTTTTCCTCTATCTTTCCTCTCACTTTTTCTTTGTTTTTCCGCCGAGATATGCCCTTTTAAATAGAGGCGAATCGGTTCTTCCCGAACTTTTAAAAAATATATATATATATATATGACGTAAGTATATATATACACACACCTCGTTGCAGTTCCGTGCGTTGCTCTCTCTTTACACGAAGATCACGCTGGTAGCCCCGTCTCTAGTCCTGGCTTGGTGGAGGAGCGAGTTGCTTTCTTGCGCTCTCCACCGCACATAGCCAGGTACACCCGGCTCATCTTTTACCGTCCTGAGCCAGGAATCTATTCTTCTTTTGAAGACGTCAACTTTGACCCCTGTAACGTTTCTGAGGTCCTTTCGAAGCTGGCTAAAAAGTCTTGGCCCCCCCTGACAACCAAGCTATTTTCCTTCAGTGTTGAAGAGGTCCCTTGTCGGGCCTTTAATTTGGGAACACTACACATTCTGCTTTTCCTATTTTCCAGCGTTGCTTGAATGGTAATTGGGTTTAGTCTGAGGTTTGGTACCAGTTTTTCGATCATTTTCCGTATGTAGATTATGGTATACCTCTCTCTTCTTCTTTCCAGGGAGTACAGATTTAGTTTACGTAGTCTTTCCCAGTAGTTGAGTTCTTTGCAATCATCAGTCTTAGTTGTGAAATGTCTCTGAATTTCTTTTAGTTTATTAGTTTCTTCCTTTTTATATGGGGACGTCAAGACTGAGCAGTATTCAAGTTTTGGTATGATTTGGTGTTTCAGCAAGGGAATCATTACTGTCTTGTCCCTTCTTTTGAACGTTCTTAGTACCTGTCCCGCGACTCTTTTTGCTTTGTTTATCGCTACCTGATTTTGTGTCTCGAATTTCGCATCATCGGTCATTATTACCCCCAAATCGATCGCTTTTGTGCTTCTCTGAATTTCCTGTCTATCTGGAGCATAATATACTGTCTGTTTAAGTTCTTCATTTCTACCATATCTCAAGAGCTGAAATTTCTCGGTGTTAAATGTCATGTTGTTGTCTTCTGACCATTTGTATATTTTGTTCGTGTCCCTCTGCAAGGCCTCCACCTTTTTTGCGTCGCTGATTTTTCTGCTAATCTTTGTGTCGTCTGCAAAGGATGTTACTATACTATTGGTGTTTACGTCACTCTATGTCTGTTAGCATGATAATGCATAGGAGTGGGGGCAGTACTGTACCTTGTAGTATTGAGCTACGTACTTCCGATTCTGATGATTCTGACCTTGAATTTTTACGACCTGTAGACGTTCTCTGAGGAAGTTATAGATCTATTTTCCCACTTTTCCTGTTATTCCAATAAGTTTCACTTTATGTGCTATTATCCCACGATCACATTTGTCGAAAGCTTTAGCAAAATCCGTGTATATGACATCGTAGTTTTCATTGCCTTCAAGTGCATCTAAGCTATTGTTATAGTGCTCTATAAGTTGTGATAGGCATGATTTTCCTGATCGGAATCCGTATGTATCTATATATATATATACGTCGTAGCCAATGTCGTAACACCGCTCCCCATCGATCAGTGAAGTTAAGCGACACTGGGTCTGGTCGTAGTTGGATAGGAGACCGTCCTCTGCGTTCAGATTATGAAGAAACTCCTGGTTCGAATCCCCCCGCGTAAAACTGTAGTTCCCCTCCTTCATATGACCTTAGATGTCTCAGTTAAACAAGACCATCAAACAACAATATATATATAAGATGAAGCAATAAGCTTGACCTTCGTCAGAATAAACAACTCGGGGCAGAAGTAAAACCAAGGTTAATCAAGGTTTTATATATATCAAAAATTCAAAAACTGAACTTTGGATATAACTCTATAGCCAAAGGGGATTTTATGAAGGCGTCTTAACTTTTTATGCATAGCCTTTAACCCTCCCCTCCCCCCACTTACCATAGAAATTGTGAAGCTGGTGTGTATATATATATTAAGATCATATAACCGTAGCTATTTTTTAATTTTATAGAAACTTTAAGTGACCATTAAATCTTTTATTTACAGTTTTACGTCATAACAACACTAATAATAGATGGATCTTCGCCTCTGGATTTCTTTCCATTCCACGGTACTGAGTACTCTCCAACAGAAACCCCAATTACAACCATCCCAACTATTCCTCGAAACGGGACTAAAACTCGATTTCCAAACGTTACTGATGGCACCTCGGACGATGAGGGACAAATCAAAAGGGATTCTAATAGGACGGAATTCACGCTGCGTGATGGGAAGGAACTCGGTTCCTCGAAAGATAAATCTGAAAGCGAGTTTCGTCCGGGTTTAGAAGATGATATGAACAAGCGGAATGGGACTTACGTCAAGGGCCCGGATGGACAATCTTATATCACTTATATTCCAGTTCCTCTGGATGACGACGAAGAATCAGAAGATGAAGAGAAGGAGGAGGAAGGAATAGAAGTTAAAAGAAAAGAACAGGAAGAAGATTCGTCAAGGAAAAGACCCATTCTCGTTCCCGTCATGGTTATGGCTGGAACTAATCGCGAAGGAAGCGTTAACATAAATAGAAATGGAGAACCAACAAATATCTACTCTCGAAATCTGAGACATGATGTTTATGATCAGAGGCAAAATCATAGAAATGACTATGAACAAATCACTTCAAGCAGAGCACTTAACCCTCCAATGAAGGGACTGTACCGAAATTACGATCAAACACCGTTTCCCCTAAATAGTTTTAATTCCAAGTTAATTCCACTACATTCAACTCTTCCCTCTATTGGTAGACCCAGAGAGAACTTGTCCCAACGTTCGGTACATTCATCGTACAAACAGCAACATGTGAATGTACCCAGAAACCGGTACGGCTCCCACAGAAGCGACAAGGCTCCTTTGAGACCACTTCCAAGTCACAGAGACCGAACTCGAACAAACTGGCATAACGGGCGGCGGCACCCTGAAAGAGGATTGCCTCATTCTAACAATAGAAGATATGGAGACATGCCTTTGGGGTCTTCAAGATATAACATGAATTCTAGAACCGTTTATCCTCCGAGGCACGCTCATCAGTTAGATTCTCGTTACGGGAACAGAGATCTGATAACGAAGCAGAAATATAATTTGCATCGACAGCACGTTGCGAGATCGCAAAGACGCCGGCCATCTTTAAGGAGTAGATACGAACATAAACCCCCTCCTACTCAGTTTCGGTATCCTCCTACAGCGGAAAGTATTCAAGATATAATTGAATACATGGGTGAGAGAAACAGCGAGAGAGAGCATCCAACTTATGATGAATTTCTGAGCAACAAAAACAGATTCCAGAGGCACAATTTGGATAAGTATCAGATACCGCCCGATTTCGTCATCGGAGATCAGGACCACGTGATAGGACACGACGTTTTTAGTTCTGATAATGAATTCACGATATCTGACCAGAATCACATGTTTGGAAAAAATACTTTCCATAAAACTTTATCGGACATACGAACAGACGGAAAAGATAATGTCAGATTTGGAAGGTTCCCTCCAACCACCCATCATTCTAACGACTTTTCTTCCCATTTAAGTAGTTATGAAGATTTCCATCACAGTGATGACGAATACGATGGAGAATATTTGGCTAATCACAACATGGGGACGAATAGTGACAAGCACCCGCTTTCCCCAGTTAAAAATATCTACGACGCCCATGGTGTTGACAGTCGGCCGAGGTCTGAGCAACCCTTTAAACTGATGTTGGACATCTACCCTGTTAATGATCATTCCCCGTCTTCCTCCAATCAACTTCAGTCTGTTCTCTCCGTTGGAGAGAGGATCGAAGAAGGTCGACATAATAAAAAAGAGATAATTCTTCACTTGAATTTATTTTCAAAGACACCTTCGTCTCGATCACAGTAAGTATTCTGAACTACAAAGAAAAAACTGTGCGCACACACACACACACACACACGTACGTATATAATATATATATATATATATATATATATGATTGATTTTCTTTTTTATCTGTAAACTCTTATTGTGAATTTCTTCCCTAAATGAATTTCGCATCGTACATCATGAAATATTTTCCTAAAAAATATATATATATTACAAATTTATTACTTTACAAAGATATGCTATCACCCATTTTGATTAAGAAATCAAGGAAAATGTTGTCGTCCGCCGCCGCCTTTTTAAAAACTTGGTAAATGGGAGAGATCAAGTTATTTGAATTAAGATCAAAATATTAGTCAAAAGACCTTGAAATGAAACTTTTTTTTTTCAAGGAAAGACTTGGAAAGACTTTTATTTTGTCGCTACACTGTAACTTAATTGAAATAGTTTCCAACAGAATTGGGTGTTGGGTTTTTAATGAAAAATGCAAAATCCATTAAGTTACATTTTCTTGTTATATAAATTTTTGGCTATTCATTTATACGAATGCAGATGTATTTTTGGTTTTAGAACGACAGAAGTTACAGTAAGAAATATATAATTGAAATTCGACTAATATTTTTATCCTTTCGGATTAAAATCGGGTTTTTTTTTTTGATAGAGTGGAAAAAGAAATTTCAAATTCTCTGGGCGAGTTTGAAAGCTTTCGCACGATTGGCTCTTTGGTCCCTCGATCGGGTTTAATTGACTAAATAATCATTGAAAACTAGGTTCTATCGGGTTTAATTGCCGGACTGAGTAAATAAACATTTTAAATTAATCCCCGCCTATAGCGATTCCATTTAGGATTCTGTTACTGTTCGTAACTTTATATACATACATACAATATTTTGGATTAAAGCTTCTTTTGCCTGAACTGAGCGGACATAATATCCTTTCTTATTTTTTAGAGCGTTCGGGCTGTCATCGAGACAAAAGGAAGGCGTCTCAGTGGAAATTCCCCTCACCGGAACTCTTTCACCTCTCGACATTTATAAGGCAGTTATTGGAAAAGCCAGGAGAGGCCCCATTGCCTCCCCTCAAACGGAAAATGGACCAGGTACCTGATTTCACTCTATATACAGATTTGTATTGAATAGGTATATAGAGATACATCGCATATTTGCCAACATTTTGACAAGCAAAAGTAGTAATCAATGCCAGGGGTTCCGAGAGCATGCCCCTACCCCGCAGGAAATTTTTGAAAATCTAGCCTTAAATGATGCACTCTAGTGGGAATGTGGGATCAAGTAAAGATAAGCACCCCCAACCTTTTTTAGTTAGCTTTATAAGGCTAACTAACGAAAATATCACGACCTAACCTAACCAATCGTCAAGGGCGTACAGTTGACATAAGATTGGTTAGGTTAAGTCGTGATATTTTCGTTAGTTAGCCTTATAAAGCTAACTAAAAAAGGTTGGGGGTGCTTATCTTTACTTGATCCCTCTAGTGCATTTTGAACATAAAAGGTTTGAAATTATTTGCATGTTGTTCAAATCGGTAACCTTCAAATCGATAGCCTACCGCCTAAATCGGTAGGGTTGGTAAGTATGCATAGCCTACCTATCAGCCTATATACGTCATCCATTATGTAATATAAACGCATCTTTGCATTAATTAATTGTAAGTAAATGTAGTAATTAATTAAATCAAAATTAATGTATAATATTGGACATCATTATTTATCAAAACATATTAATTTTCTTAATTTTCTTTGAAGTTACAAATACACTCTAAATTAAATAAAGACACTAAATTAAATAAAGCGAACTGAAAAAATTTTCCTTGAAAGAAATTCTGACGTTAAAATAGTTCACACGCAATTTGTTTTTCTTTTGTTTCTCTGAAAGGAAAGGTAGGGTAATCTAATCTTTAAACTTTGATTTAAAATGTCGTCGAGAGGTTTAAAACTTTCAGACATTACGTTTTTTGCTTCGTCTTTCTTGCAGCGAAAACTTTGCATGTAAATGGATGTCGGAAAATAGAATTTGGTCTCAATTACCCGTGAAGAAGGGTACAAAATGATGAATGAAAACAAATGGGAATGCGTTTACATTGTTATGTTAGTTTTATACAATCTCCCAGAATTAAATATAAATACTTGGACATCCTTGGGGGGATCTCTCACACACACACACACACACACACACACTCTTTTGTAACAGAACAAAGTCTACAGTAAAACGAAACGTAAATTGAATCAATCTGAACTGTTTTTGTAAGTCTGGAATTCTTCTGAATAGTCAGTAGCATTTTCGACCTTGATTTTCAAAGTATGTTTGTAACATGGCCAGCGCATCGTTCATTTACATTGCCTCGTCAATGAACCACTGAAGGGTATTTTTCCCTTTCAGTAATTACGAGTATTTCCGTTCTCAAATGTTTGAAATTAACAAAGCTTATAAGTAATAAAACTTTCCTTGAAGATGCGCTAACCTAAGAGAGCATAATTCAGTGGATTAATTGCCACTGTTTGGAGAGGACATGGTTGGAATTAGTGGAACTAGGAGTGTTTCATTCAAGGTGAGCAACTGAGAGATGAACTGTTTAAAATAAGGCACAAGTTTTTTTAAGTACGTACAGTACTTATCCTTTGATAAGTGACGGGTCATGCGAACGACAAGAATTATTGTAGCCCCTTATACCACAGTTCTACAAAAATTTAATTATTTCTGCCTCACTCGGCTTTATACTCTCATTGAAGTCATGACTCCAGGTTCGAAATTGGTTAAGTCACAGACAGATCTTCAAGAAAAACTAAATTTTCGCTTTGTTCCTAAATTCGACCGTTCTGACAATTCTGACACGAGTCGAAGGCGTGTGAATTTCATCCAGTGGACAATATAATGGCTAAAAATGTGGAAACCGACAACTCTCCCTTGTCCAGATTCATCCGCTTGGCCTTTTTTTATATATTGGAAAATCTTAACTTCCAGTTCTTGCTTTTGTATCCATCAAAGTCTTGAACGCAAAACTCCAGTCTCTCGCTCACCTTTATTAATAATAAGTAGGAAGTAGGAACGCTACTTCGGTCTTTTCGGTTTGGTGGACTGCAACAGATTTTTATGAAACTTAGCGAATCACTTATTTACAAATTTTATCCTAAAGAAATGTAAGTTAGGTTAAATTAGGTTAGGTTAGGTAGGTTAGGTTTAGTTACGTTATGAAATTAGACATTTCCTTAGGATAAGATTTGTAAATAATTAATTTGCTAAGTTTCGTAAAAATCTGTAGCAGTCCACCAAACCGAAAAGATCTCACTGCTTAGTTTTCTGAGTGGTTCGACACTGACCGCTTGGAGTTTCAGTGACTTCCTCAATGTACGCAACTATCCAACCAAAGCCTAATTTGTGGCGTTTTCTCAAGACTTTTTGTTCGATCTTAATTGTTTATGGAAAATATTTCTACGTGTTCCAAATCCTTTTTTTTTTCTTCTTCTGCTGAATCTTGATCGATTTTAGCTCTACGAAATTACAACTTTATAACACTGTACAGGCCAGGATCCAGACCCATAATCTGACTAGTGCCATTTCATTAAATGCATACCAAAATGTAAAAGAAGACATGATTCGTTATTTACTTTAAAATATTTATTTTACAAAATAAATCCTTTCTAATGTTTGTCACTGATAATATCAACAAGCTCCATCCTTCTTGGGTGGAGCCGTGCAAACTTCTCAACCAAAACGTCCACATCGAGCTTCCGCCCATAGTGGACATGCATCAGAGCTAAACCATTCATCCTATCATTTCTCATGGTGCTCCTCAGATACGTTTTCAGTCGACGCATGGCTGAAACTGAACGTTCACACTCACAGGCAGTGGCGGACCTACATTTTTGGGACCCTGAAGCTTGAACTGTTATGGGGGCCCCTTCGCAACCAGCAACAATAGGGCAACATCCAACAAGGTTCAAAGGGCCTTGCTGCCCTTGCAAGGACCTCGAGGCCCAAATGGCGGAGAACGGGGTGGTGGGGTGGTGTCCTTGAAAATGGGCCATACAGTGAGCCCCTTCCCAGCAGCAACGAGGTCTGGCGAGCTCAGCGAGCCCATACAGCTGGGGGTTCGGGCGCTGCAAGCCCCCGAGAAAATTTTGAAATTTGACCAATTACAGGGGCATTTTGAGGCCATATGAAATGGGTATTAGAGCATATTCTAAAGTCATTATTAAGTACTTCAACCCATTGGCTTATGATTCTATCACTAAAATAGCCTTATTTTAATAACAAACACTTAAAAAAACTCCATCGATTTTGTTGAAAAATTCACTCATTAAAAAAAAAGTTGCTTCAGGGCCCCTCCTGGATTAGGGGCCCTGAAGCTTAAGCTTCATTAGTTTCATAGTAGATCCGCCACTGCTCACAGGTGGTGACTGGAATGACTGCCAATACCTTGAGTACAGCACAGATGTTTGGGAATAAGACCTTGTCCATGGAGTGTAAAGTTGACTGCACAGAGTCTGGTATGTCGCAGTTGGCCTGATGACGCCGCTTCCAGTGGTATTGCCACACATCCAGCTCTGCGGACAGAGTATTGGGACTGGGAAGGTCATCTTGGTAGGTCTGACAGAACTGCTGGAACTCTGGGTTCCATGTGTCTGGCTGTTCTATCATCTTTGCAGGAACACCTAAAATGAATAAACCAGTTGTCAATTTCATGTAACAGTAAGAGAGAGTACATATCAGTCCATCAATTTAATTATCATTCTCAAATTATCCCTATAGCTAAATAATTCCATCACAAACCTGAAAATCCCAGAATGGTTTTCTGTTGGCCATCTTTGAATCTTGATCCAATATCTGCCAGGAGATGATCCAAGAATGGCACAGTCACACTGCGACGGAAATAATCCTCCGTAGTTTCCGCAGGGACATTGTTTCTGTTTTTTTTGCCGGCCGACTGTCCTGGGCTTTGTCACTGCTATGTCGAGGTCTTCAGCTATTTCCTTTGCAGCCTTGAACCACTCAGAATGTTTCGAGTCAACACTGTCTCTGACTGTTTGAAGAAACCCAAGGACCTCACCAACACTGTCATATGCCTTCTTTGTGTCGAGACTCCTCACCTGCAACTTAACTATGATACCACGGGTATATGACAAAACTTTCTTTGTCACAACAAAAGTGAAGGTAAACTGGAATGTTCCAATTTGGTGGAGCATACCACTGGCTTTTGTTGATGACTCACTGTCCCAGTTATGAGTGACGTTATCCTCGATGCACGTCAAGGTTGAAACCACGGCGGGCAGTAGCTCTTCGAATACATCTAGGGCATCCACACGCTGGACCCATCTAGTTCGGCAAATATCGGTCAGCTTATGATGACTAGAGGCTGGACACTCCTGAGTGACAAAAACAGAAAGCAATAATCTTCAGATTAGATGTATGAAAAAATAAAATAATTTAAAATAAATTTCACATCATTAAATTCACTATTACAACACACAACCATTACAATAGAAAATGTACTGACTACATCAAAAAAAAAACACACCTTGATCTGTTCTTCAAGCAGCAGCTGTCTTTTCGGTGAGAACTTGAAGAAACACACCACTTCCTCCAACGTGCCCATCATGTTGCGTACTTCTTGTAAAGCACAGGCTTTTACAATACACAGGTTCAATCTGTGAGACTGGCAGTGGACATAAGGTGCCTTTGGATACTGCTGTGCTATCAAAGCTGCTGCACCTTTGACTTCTCCAGCCATATTGCCTGTTCCATCATAGCACTGGCCTCTGCATTTCTTCATATCTAAGCCGAGATCACTAACCACTTGCAACAGCAAGTCAGCAATGGCTTTGCCAGTGACACCATTCACACATTCAAAGAAACCAACAAACTTCACGAATAGAATCTGTGTTGTCAACAAAACGCAACACAAGTGGAAGTTGTTCCTCGTTGCTGACATCAGTAGCTTCATCTGCAAGAATGGAGAACAGAGGACTTGTGTTAATCTCCTTCACAATTTTGTCTTGAATGTGGGCAGCGATGACGGAGATCAGTTCATTCTGTATTGTCTTTGATGTATATGTTGCATTCTTGGGAGCTGATTTCAAGTGTTCGAGGACCACATCACCAGCATCCACGCGGGACTGCAACAATGCCAAGAAGTTGCCTCTGTTCTTCGAGTCGTCTTCAGCATCTTCATGGTCCCCTTGAAGAGCGAAGTTCTGCCTACCACACAAGATCACAGTCTTCATCATTGATGCTACTTTTTGTTTGTTTGCTGCGACACGTTTGCTGATTGCTGATGAAATAAGTCGATCCACTGGTTGTGACTTGTTGGACATGATTCTGCGAAAATTATCAGCAAAATGTGTTGCGTGTTTGTGGAAATCTGACTTGCTATTATGTTCGGCCAATTTATTTGTAGCTGTTACCCAGTTGGTCAAAGGTGATTTGTACAGCTTGTCCAACTTGCTGCTGTTGTGGCCACTTGCTATACCAAACAGCACACAGGTTAAACAAAATGCGTCACATTCTGATGGTGAATACACCAGCCAGGGATACATCTTTAGCCATTCTCCATTGAAGAATCGCTTCCTGCCATAATTGTTGGTACCTGGAAACTTGTATCTTGCAGGAGGTTGCCAGTGGGAAGTCAAAAGCTCATACTTCTTGTCATCATTCAAATCGCTCACACACTGGTAATACAGGCTGATGTCATTCCTGAGGTTTGATGATATTAATATATTATGTCCTCACCTAAAATTCAAAACAATATTCTTTTTAATTCCAGTCATAAAACCATCAATTTATGATTAGTTTCAGTATAAATTGTAGAGAACATCTTGTTCAAACTTGTTTTGTACTACATTCATGACAATAAATGAATGGGATATTTTTTTAGTTAACGGCAACAATATAAGAAATCAATTCTTACCACATGTCGTGTCTGTGTTCTGTATTTTGTACACTGGATCATCTGCGTCATATCTGATTTCATCAAACTTCCTTTTCTGCGATGGTCTGTCACCCAAATCATCTAAGATGTCAGTTGAGCAAGAAGGTACTGGTGGTACTTCCCTGAAAAGAATGACCAATAATACGAATACTGTAATGATAAGGTGACATTGTGAGACCCCCAGTAGGGAGGAGTAGAGTTGAATATATTATTCTACAATTTGACTGATTTTCCAAGCATAAAATAAATCATTGTCTGATCCGACTTACCGACTGGTATTGAAGAAAGTTCCGATCTTTGCTTGTACCTTCTTCATTTTTCTGTAGACCTCGACGTTCATTCAGATTCACTTTAGCATATAAAATATTATAACACAAAAAATACAAAAGATAGACTTATTCAAAGTGAAATTAGAGCTGCACTGCAAAACACCTGTTACATACAAAGATGGCGCTTGAAAACATTTGAGAAATTAAAAAGTGTACGGCGCATGCGCGAAGTATAAGTTCCTATGCATTTTCCAGCAGAAATCGAGCAGAGAGTATCGTTTCAAGGCAGTCTCGCTAGGGGGCGCTATTTTCAAAAAAATCTGACCAGTGTGAAACGATGCCAAAATTTATCTGACGGTGACCACTGGTCTGGATCCGGGCCTGCTGTACAGGATGTTTCAGGTCAACCCTAGAAATATGGAAAAGAAACACTTCATATTAATTACGGGATTACTAATGACAAACTTCAAATATCGAGCGAAAAACAGGATTAACGAGTCTCTCTCTCTCTCTCTCTCTCTCTCTCTATATATATATATATATATTATATATATATATATTATTTTGTGACATTCAGTAAAAAGTACCACATGCAAAATTTCAACTCAGTCTGACTTTATTTAGTGGGTGCTCCAAGAATGCGTTTTCTATCGCTCACTTTGGTTAAATTTCTTCTCTTATCTTATTATATCTATCTTTTTTTGCATGATACGTGGGGACGTGAAGAATGACAGCATTCCAGGTTTGGTATGATCAGTGTTTTCAGCAAAGGAATCATTACTTTCTTTTCCTATATCTTTTAACCCTTAGCTACTATCGTTGGGTGAATTCTGACCCTGAGTACATTTGTTTATGTTATCATGGGAAATAATGATAGTAGTTAAGGATTAATTAAATAAAGGTTCTCAGTATCTATTCGTTCCCGTAAATCTTTTTTTGCTTTGTTTATCACTATCTTATTTTGTGTTTTAAATTTCGCATCGTCGATCATTATATTAACTATTAAACCTTTTGTTTTTTTGGTGTTTCTCACAATTTCTTGTCTATTTTTTGGACGTACTATGATAGTTTCTGTTTTAATTCTTATTTCTTCCTTATTTTTTCTGTGGTAAATTTGATATTGTTGTTTTCTGAACATCTGTATAATTTGTTTTTGTCCATTTGTAGGGTTTACGCACACACACACACATACATATATATATATACATATTGAAGGGTTTGTTCTTAAGGAACCGAAGACGCAGGAGGAAGAGGACCAACGCCTGATAAATATATTTGAATTTACAAACGTTTTGGAAACCTTTCTTCCATCATCATCATCATCATCAGTGTCCGAGAAATAATAATTATGTTTAAAATTCTTGTATAAAATAATTCTGTATAAATACATTAATAGTATAAAAAAAATGTTTTGAACGTCTCAAATTGTTACCAAAGAAGTAACCAACAACTTAAAACAGGGAAAGGTTTTGTACTTAATGGATTATACTTAGAGATTTTGAATATTATACCATAAACAAAGAAGTACAGGGTGTTCATAAAGTTACGTAAGTGAATATGGTGAAATGTATATGCATATTCACTTAAGTGATTTTATGAATACCCTGTAGCTATTATTTTCATTTGTGGATGGGTTATAGCAGTAATTGAACAAAGAATATGAAACAAATTCTCTCTCTCTCTTTTTCTCTCTCTCTCTATATATATATATATATAAAGTTTATCAAGCTAAAATTAAATGAAAATTGGAATTGTAGCCATTAAGAATGGGTCGTCCTTTGAAACTGTAAATGGTTTCTTCAGGATGTTGCGTTATTGGCAGTGGTGTAGTGCTGTGGGAACGCGTGGGAACGGCGTTCCCTTACTTTTTTTGGTAGACGGAACGGCGTTCCCTCACTATTTCAAATAAATCCGAACTTACAAATCTCTAACGTCATGAAATTTTAATTCCCACCCCTAGAAGAAATATGAGAAAGAATCATTAACTGCTTCATTTCTTTTAGCTTCGACTGAGGCAATGCTAGCCTATAAAGATCTGGTGAAACAGTCACCACGGCGTACCAGTTGTTAACTTTTTTTTTGTTAATCATTCCAGTTAGCTATTTTTATTGATCGTACTGGATGTCGTATATCTAATGACACTGGAAATAATGCATCTTCAACCTTGGAATATATCCTAATATCCAGTGCATATGACCTCAAAATATCCCTGAAATTGGTCAGATTTCAAAAGATTTCCCGGGGGGCTTACAGTGCCCCCGGACCCCCAGCTGTATGGGCTCGCCGCGCTCGCCATTGTCTCCCCGGCATCTGAGTAACACTTTCAAAATGCGTTCCCTCACTTCTTTTTTTAGCACTACACCACTGGTTATTGGTACTTATGATTCTGAAAGGCGGAAGGGTCAGAGGGACGGTCTTTTAATGTGTTGTGATCTGTCTGACGCTTCATTTGGAAACTATACTGAGGAGGTAGCACTTAACATGCTTCTGAATAGTGAATACCATCTTCCATATATATATATAGTTTTATCATGTTGTATTAATGAATTCCAGAAATAGAAAATGGAATAGAATTTAATATTACCTGCATTCTTTCAGCTTCTAACTTTTGGTAATTTTATTTTGTCATCCCTAAACGATAGATTTACAATGCAATATATTCGCAGTGAATGTACAACAACAAAAACGAAAAAAATATGTACCTGACATCGTCAATAATAATATTCGTCATGTAACAGTTATACGTCCCTTCAGGATAATTCAACTCGAAGGTGGTGTAGTGATTACGAAAGAAACGTTCTTGGTAGGGCTGGGCATCCGGGATCACGGAGGAAGTAAAGTAGACAGCTCATTTCCCAGAATTTCGATACCGGGATTTCCCCGTATTCTATTTTCATGGGAGACTTTTAAGCAGTTTTATTATGAAGTATATTTATTTCATGCAAAGGCTTTACACAATTGAAGTTTTCGTTCACCTGTTTTTTAAACTTTGAAAACCGGTTTTCGCTTGATTATGGGGTGAAATAATATCCCGGAATCCCGGATGCCCAGCCTTAATTCTTGGTAAAATGTTTGTTGAATTTTCGATGCGTAATTTGAATATAAACAAACACCAATTATCATTATCATGAGATGTAAGGCAACTCATAAAATGAGTTGCCAAGTTATTAAATATTGTTCGTTTCATAGCTAAGTTATAAGAAATAATTTGCCTATTTAACTGTTCATCAATTTCTACATTAAATTTAAAAGACTGAAGTAGATCGAATGGAATAAAATCGAACCTAAAATCTGGGGCTAGAATAAATTGAAATGAAATAAAGCGATTGGACCAAAATGGAATTAAGTCAAATACTCCCAAAATGGAATTAAAAATTAGCTCGAACTGCTTTTAGGTACCCATTTAGGCTACTGTAAAATTGGACTAGTTTAGGTTAGGAACAAGACCAAACTAGAATTAGATGGAATGTGCCAGACTGCAATAAAATGGACATGGAATTAAATGTAATGGAACTAAATTGAATTCGACTTTATTATGCCAGTTGGACCTAATTTATGTAGTTACTAAATTTTATGTAAAATTATAGTCATGATTTGTTTCATTCATTACGAATTTATATATTTTACGTTTATTTGTACCCAATTTAACTGTTTTACTTTCTTAACTGCGTTTTAACTGCTGCACGGGTAGCGTGGACTGGTGGGAGAGAGAACCTGCAGGCATCTTGAACGGAGGAGGAATTTAGAAATAACAACGGTTTTCACTATTTAAC
Source organism: Bathynomus jamesi (assembly GCA_023014485.1). NCBI lineage: Eukaryota > Metazoa > Arthropoda > Malacostraca > Isopoda > Cirolanidae > Bathynomus > Bathynomus jamesi. Next base: position 363,295 of record JAJOZX010004732.1, read on the forward strand.
TCTTTTAGTTAATTAAAAATGAGGATAATGAGGGAGAAAAGTGAACGTCAATGCATGTTTTTACAATACAGGGTGATTCAAAAGTCAGGTTACATAGGGCTTTTCTGTTTCTTTGCAGGTAAATGAGTTATGAGATGTTATTGCAGGAGGAGCGCATTGATGTGATATTCCTAGCTCGCTCGTTGAGCTACAGAGACGTCGCAGCGGACGTATCGAACATGTGATGTGACTATTCCCCTGTATCATTACATAATACAGTATTTCCCTATGTAACCTGACTTTTGAATCACCCTGTATATCATACTAGAGAGAACTTAAGTTAACACTAATTCACGAAACTACATTTTGAGCAAACATACACCCCGGCTCATTAAAAACCCAGTGAAGAGACTGACTGAGAAGGCATTTCAAAATGTAGATCTAATACAACCTCCAAATTCGCCCCTGCGATTGGTGGTCTGTCCCTCCCTGACAACAGTTACGACTATAACAGTATTTTAATTCAATAGATTTTTTTTTTATTTCATTAAATTAATCAGTATTAATTTCATGTCCCAATTCCATACATTACATTATGTAGCATTTAAATTTGCAGTTAAAGATTATGTACACAATTATTAATTACTGTGTGTTGCGTATTTAGGCACATACAGTATTGCTTCATCTTGGTTTATACTCTTCCTTCGCATTACAGATGCTTCGGACAAATCCCACGATGAGATTGAAATCGAGTTATTGGAGATTGAAGAAGGTCCAATTTTGTACGCAGCCATTGAACAAGGTCTGAGGGAGGTGAACGTACATCTTCCAGAGAAGAAAAAAATACTGTTTTCTGACGTTCCAGTGACCAAAGAAGACTTGCTAAATGCTGGAAAGACTGTCGAGGACCCTTTTCCTCTACCCGACGAAGAAGGAAGAAATCTTTCGCCATGAAACAACTTCAACGCTTTCTTCGATGACACAGTACAGCAGGAAAGATCCAAAAGGGTCCAAAGTTACTAAAGATCCCAATGTAATTACAATGAATTTACATTCTGACATGACAGATACGTCCAAGAAATAACTAATGGTCAAAACATTTTGGTTAACTCTAATACAGCGTCTCTGCCAACAACGGATGCCACTTCTACGGACCAGTTTCAATAACGTTCAATTCCTACTGGTAGTGACATTACTTGAACATTATCAGAGTTTTCAATTTAGTATAAATTCATTATTAAATAACGTACATACTTCTCTAGCGCAAAACATTCCTACTAATTACTTACATAAAAATGTTAAATATTTACAAAAAATGGGGTTCAATCACATATACAGAGGGTTGACAAATATAAATAGACACCACAATGATTGTCCTCGAGAACACAAAAATGGTAAAGCTCATCAATGGAATGCCATAACGCGTATGAGCGTTACATAATGGAAAGGAGAAAGCAGCACGATTCTAAATATATTGATTCAATAAATCTGTTATTATTTATTCACTTTTATTATCAAATAAAAAAAATAAAAAAAAACCCGGAAGGTGTCTATTTACTTTTGGCAACCCTTTGTACATTGGTCAACAAAATGGATGGTGTTTTACTCGACTTTAAAAATGGTAATATGCTTTTTTCTAAACGAAATTTGGGGAAATAAAGATTATTCCTATTTAGCCATTAAGTTAAGTTTTAAAAAGCCATATTTATATAAATATAATATTTTACATCAATATAAGTGTGTATATTTATTACTGAATATTTTTTATGATTGAAAGGATTTTAGTTTGTAAAAAGGATTTTTTTAGTTTCTCTCTTGGGGGCATTAAGGGCATAAAAATATTGTTTAATTAACTATGTCATGATTGTCACTTCGGGTTACAGATCTGTTATACTTTACAATAAATGTTTAACACAAATATATATATATATAATTTTTCCTTATAATTTTTTTCCTATAATTTTTTCCTATAATTTTTTTAGACTACAATATTCTCTTTAAAACTTGTGTAATCTAATTATTTTAAAGGAAATTTATGTAGTGTAGGCTCTGGTCAGAAAGTAAGACTAATTTCTTTCTTGGCTATGTTCGTCTTAATAGGCCCTAAATATGTCTCTGGGAGATTTTTAAGAATGCCTCTTTACTGCACGTTTGAAATGTCCTTTAATGGAAGTTACTGTGAACGGCATTTTATTTACTGTTTTATCAGAAATTGTATACAAAATTAATACTTAATATTTATATTATTGTTATGTTAAATTCAATAAGAATTTTTACAATCGTATACAGTTTGTTTCACTTGAAACGACAGTAAATACAAATTACATTAGTTGATGAAAATATGAAACTGTGAAACTCCTTACTGTAGAGCAGGGGTCACCAACCTTTTTTTTGTTCACCGCCCACTTTTACGATTTTTTGAAAATTAAAAAAGCTTATCGCCCACCTTAGATCAAAAAGAATAAATCAACATAATCGATAAAATAAATAATTAAATAAATGTTTAATTACCTTTAATGTGAGCCCACTAGTGGGCGCTACCGCCAAGGTTGGTGACCCCTGCTGTAGAGGATTAAACTAAACTAAAATATCGAATGAAGGTGACATAAAAAAACTACAAAATGACATCCAAATATTATTCAAATGGACGGAAGACAACACTATGAAGGTCAACGAAGAAAAATTCTAACTTATAATATATGGTAACAATAAGGAGCCACATAAAAAAGGATAGAGGACAATACGAGACAAAGGGGTAACAACGCCAAACCCACAAGTCAGGGATCTTGGAGTAATACGTAATGTCATCGGATGTAGAATTCAGAGGCCACTACGATATTAAAATTACAACAGCTAAAAAAATAAGAGGACTTATCTGGAGGAGATTCCCCAGCAGGAAAGCAAACATCGTACTAAAATAATGGAACAGTTTACTTATGTCAATAATTGAGTATTGTTCAGTACTCACAAGCCTATTCTTTAGAATGCTTGAAATTTTCTTCCAATGTCATGGTTATTTTCGGTTATTCCAGTCCAGTCATTAGCTATTATTCTTCTTCTAAGGGGTTGTAGTTTATTATTACAACTGTAAGCTCTGTAGTCAACTTTTCTTTGATCTAACAGTCAAATTTCTAATGTTATTGTGAAGTCTAGTTGGCTTTGTAACAGCTAATTTAAAACCACTTGTGTCATGATGCTGTGAAGGAAGCTTGTGTTATTATTTGAATTTTCTTTTCTGATATCACTAGTTAAGTCTTCGGCAGTGACACAATTGTTACCGATATGAGCGAAGGTTACAATTCTACCAACATTTTTAATAAAAGTTGATACGTTACTAGTTGGTGGTCGGTAGGTGCCTAAAATTAAATAAATGGATGTTATGAATATATATTTCAATTGCAAGTGTTTCTGAGGTTTTGTTGTTTGTCAGTTGTCCGATATATTTACTCTTGCAGTTTGAGTTTACAAATATATTTACACCTCTGCCCCTATTGTCAGTCCTACGTAGGGGAAAGTAGAGTAATGACGCCCACGAACTAATGCTAATCACCCCATTTGTATGTCAACACTCTATTTGGGAGGAGTCTGTGCACTACTGACCTCTGGTGGCCGCCAGAAAGTATGTAAACAAACAATGGATGCTGTACCATAACTTGTTTAGTTTTTATGAGAAAATTTTAGGATCACCTGAAGATCAGGGCCCCCAGCCTTCTTTAGTTAACTTTATAAGGCTAACTAACGAAAATATCACGACCTAACCTAACCAATCGTCAAGGGGAGGGGTGGGGTAATGGGGAGGGGTGGGGTAATGGGGGATAGGTGGAATTTAAATTCTGTACCGATTCATCGATTTGTTGTACCTGGTATTCCATACATTAAAACCAAGCTCACCCTCTCGTGCGTATATATATATATATATATATATATATATATATATATATATATATGCAGG